>APFE030707912.1:0-62148 GCA_000404065.3 Pinus taeda
AGAAATATGGCATGGAAGATGCAAAACCAGTATGTACACCCATGGTCACAGGATGTAGCCTCAGTGAAAATGATGAATCTGCAGCAGTACATCAACCAACCTACAGATCTATGATTGGAAGTCTACTTTATTTGACAGGTACTCGACTGGACATCATGCATACAGTAGGAATGGTTGGAAGATTTTAGGCAAATCCAAAGGAGACTCATTTTTAGGCAGTGAAGAGAATTTTCAAATATCTTCAAGGGACACAAAATTATGGCTTATGGTATCCTAGAGATACATATCTCACACTTCATGCCTATACAGATGCAGATTGGGCCGGAAGCGTGGACGATAGGAAGAGCACAAGTGGTGGTGCATTCTTTATGGGTTCCAGATTAGTATCTTGGTTCAACAAGAAACAGAGTTCGATTGCCTTATCTACAGCTGAAGTGAAATATGTAGATGCTGCATCTTGCTGCACTCAACTCCTTTGGATGATGCAGACCTTGCAGGATTTTCAAATCACTTGTACACCACCTATCTCTATCTTATGTGATAACACAAGTGTAATTAGCATCTCAAAGAATCCTGTCATGCATTCAAAAACCAAGCAAATACCAATCAAGTATCATTTTCTCCGGGAACAAGTGCTTGAACAAAAGGTCAAGTTGGAGTATGTTCCTTCTAAAGAACAAGTTGTTGATATTCTCACCAAAACATTGCCAAGGGAGACTTTTGAATACCTCAGGCAAAAGCTGGGGGTTGTTGATGCATCATCTTATTGTTGAGACTCTTCTGATTGTTGGTTGTACGCATGATTCATCTGGGGTATATGCGTACATGTGCTCGGTTGCGGCACAGGTTCAGGGGGAGCATATAATGCATTGTTGGCATTATGGAGGATGTACAAAAGGAGATCATGGGAGCTGGTCTGAATATAGCTGCAATATGTCTCTATCTCTTTCTTGGTCATTAATGGTGTCTGGTGGATTATGGTTCTTCTTTGCAGATCTGGTTCTATTCAGGGGGAGCATCTTCTTAGGGGGAGCATAACCCTTTGCCCTTGATGTCAAAGGGGAAGAATGTCGCTAGTTTTTGAGGTTGCCATCAAGTCCAAAGGGGGAGATTGTTGGCATTATGTTTCTGGTATGGTTATATGTTACAGATGTAGTACTTGATGGCAACACCCATGGCATGGCTCTCAATATGATGAGAATTAAGAAGTACGCAGGAGAACAGTTCAGAAGATGCGTACCCATAGGTATGCCATGCAGGGAACGCGTCCCGACACGCAGGTTACCCATTCATGAGGTGCGTACCCCCAGTGCACACACTTCAAGGCAGTAAAGTGCGCACGCGTGGGGTTTCTTATGTTTAACCCTTGGTATTTAGCCGACGGTATTGTGTTATTATGGTTTTGGCCCGTGGTATTAATCCATGATTTGAGGAAGAGCTTGCCTATGTAAAGAAAAGGAGATCATTTGGCTTAAGTATGCTTTTGGGTTGAATATCTTAAGATCTGAAATATTGGGTTAATGTTTCAAAAGCTTGATCTATATGAAAGTGAAGTGGAAAGAGAATCTGTGAAGGGTGATCTCTCGAGCGCTTGATCAGATCTGGGCATCCGTCTAACTGTAGCATACTGGTGATCTGCAAATTCGGCCCTAATCTGAAGTACGTAGGTGTTTAACGGTGCCTCTGCATGGGTACGCAGAGCAGAAGAAGGGTGACTGCGTGGGTACGCAGCGCAGAAACAGGCAAACTGTGTGGGTACGCAGCTCAAAAACAGGCGAACTGTGTGGGTGCGCAGAGCAGCAGTGGTTCAGGTGCGTACACACAGTAAACGTACGCGGCACGATAGTCTTTCTGGGTGCGTGCCTACTGTGGCAGTACGTAGCGCGATAGTGCATTTGGGTGCGTACTGTACGCAGCGCAGTAGAAGAAGCAGTGCGTGGTCACGCAGTGCAGGAGAAGGAACTCTGCAGGTATACGCAGAGAAGCAGTGGGTGAAGTGCGTAGCAATGCAGGCCAAAGAAAGGAAAGTTGCGTATCTATCTCATGACTATCTGTTGACTGAATTTTTCTGTTGATAAGGTGTTCTGGGTTTAGTTTTGTGTTGTTGATCTGGTTACTGCTGTTGACTGTGAAATCTACATGTACTTGATGATCATTTGATGTTTATGGATCCAGTTTGAAAATTTATGAAAAGTGGTCCTTGAAAGAAAAAGAAGTAGGGGGTTGTAGCTCCCTTCCAGGAGAGACTGAAAACAAGAGAGAGTTGTAGCTCTCTGCAGGTTGCAACCTGCGTACTGTTAAAGGATTGCACCAGTACAAGACCATTGTAAAAGGACTTTCTAATTTGAAAGAAGATAGAGACATATTGCAGCAGGTGGTTTTCACCCACATTGGGTTTCCACCTTATATCTGGTGTTCTTTGATGTGAATGTCTGTTTTTCTTGTTCATGCTCATTATTTTATGGTACTGATATGCAAAAATAATTCAAAGTGTAAATAACGAAGATTTGGTAAAAGAACTAGATAATACTAATTCACCCCCCCCTCTTAGTATTATTTTCAACAACCAGCCCTCTTTGAGCAAAGAATAATAGATTTTTGGATCAATATCAACTTTGAAGGAGGATTATGATGCCTTGTCACAATACTTGATTGAGAAGGATGATGTCATTCAAAACTTACAAGAGTGTAAGGAACACCTTGAATTGGAAGTTAATCGCCTTCAAAATGATGCAAAGGAAAATACTATTATTGAGTTATCACACACATCGATTTTTATTGATGATGGTGCTTTCCTTTAACCTAGCTTTGAAAAATATACCACCAGTATTGTGTCTTGATTATTGAGAAAAATGGATATACTAGAGGAGTACTTAAGAAGAATGGATGGGACATTGCTATTCTTATTAACCCTACAATGCAAACATCAAGATCAAGTCTTGGATATGATTTTGCTGCTACCTCATGTTAGAAAAATATTATATATGACAGAGAAATGAAAGACATATAATATATAGAAAAACACAAACACATAAAACCAAAGAGACACAAATATACGTGGTTCACCTAGTTTGGGCTACATCCACCCCGAACATCCAGTCCTTCCTTTCTATTATCCAACAAAATGAAGAGACACAACCTACAATAAATCCGTTGTAATATCCTTCGTTTTCTCTCACAGTCTCACCTCTCAGTTTCTCGCTCTCAGAATACACATATATTACATAGCCTCAATACAATACCCTCATACAAAGAAAGGGGTTTCCTTCTAGGGAAAAAAACCCTAAACTAAACATAAATTCTACCGTCAGATCATTCGCCTAATGAAGGGCCCATATTGACTAGAAATTAATATACTTTTACAAGGCAATTTTACATCTGTTTTTAGCTTCGGGGGCGCTACCCCTGAAACCCCTTTCGGGAGACCGCTGGACCATGAACCCCCCAGCCAAGGGAGATGGCCCCCTCGAACCCCCGTAGGGGGGACAAGTCCCCCCTGCACCTCCCCGCATGGAAGGGTGTAAAATCTTCTTGGGGTATACATCCAGCTGAAACAAATACCTTTAAATTCGGATGATAATCATGCTCCACACCCAACACCTCATTACCTACATTCAATTTTCTTGAGACTAGTGACGCATCTTTTTTTGTCATAGGAATTCAGACTGAGGTGTTGGAAGAGCATACTCTTGCTAATTGTGATAAACATAATGACAACATGGTTGCTAATGTCATTCCACGTGACAATACTATTGCACCTAACTTTGAGTTTGCAAAACCAAAAATTGAGTCATATTAACATCCTCCTTAGAGGAAATCACTTAAGAATCAACATTCTTGGTTACATGGTATCCCTACATTTATATCATTGCAAAAGAGACATGAAAGGATGAACCATGAACCAATGTTAATTATCAGGATTGATTGCGGTTGGATCGATGGATGGTCATGGCATCATTTAAACAAATATATGCTGAATTCATATTGTTGTGCGTCAGTTGGTTGTACAATCATATAGAGTTCCTCTTGCTAGATGTTTATTACCATTGCTCCCACAATTGTGCTTCAATGGGGGAATTTATTGATAATACATACTATTGGTTCCCACTCCTCCCAGAGTTTTGTTTCACGAGGGGAAGTTAGATGATGAAATATATTGTTTTCATTAATTTTTTGTTGTTAACTCTTGTCATTTATTGTGTTTCATAAGTGTGATAGTGATGGCGTTCATACATATTCATAAGTATTGTTGTACCATGTTTGAAATCAGTTTGTACCATGTTTGAAGCCTTTGTCTTGGTTCTTTACCACAACTTGTTTCTTTGAAGAATTTATGAGGAATATTTTAGTGTTTTCCTTTCCTATGCCTTTGCAACATCTTCTACTTGAGATATCAACCAACCTCATTGAAGTTTCATGGGTCTCATCTTCACAATTTTGGCAATTCAACTTTTTGTATTTCTTGATTGGAGTGGGCCTTCGTTGTTTCCATTCAGTGGATCATTCTAATATCTATAGTTTTAGCTCCATGTTCATCTCACTATTGACATCCTTCTCTCTTTTGGAGAGGAGTATTTTCATATGGGTTTTTCCCCTTTTCTCCAATTTCGAGTGTTTATAATTGGGTATCTTGTCGGACCTTATTGTTGCGACCTAATATTTTGTTTATGTTTACTCCCTATGTTTTTCTTGGGGGAAGGGGGTGTTAGAGTTGGTCTTTTCCAATGCTTCTTTTCCTAATGAGCTATATATAGTGATTTGTAACCTCACATAGGGATTTGTATCTACTCAATTGTCATAGTTATCTTTTTCCAACACTAGGCCTCCTCCATTTCTATATAATGGAGGCATTCTATGGGTTTTTAACATTGTGAGTAACACAAACACTTTTACAATTGCAAATATAAAGTGAATACTAAAAAAAAATTCATTACCCTCAATATAAATCAAATTAACATATTCAATTCTCATATATAGGAAGTAATTCGCATAGAAATGATATTGAACACATGCTTGCAATTAAATCCATAATCTATTCATAATAATTCTCTATAGAAAACAATTAATAGAAATGAAAAATTGCAATAACCTATAGAAGACACAGAATTTGCAATAATGTAAAATTGCCTAAATAAAATAGGAATGAACTCTTCCTTATATTCATCCTTTATAATAAATTCCCCAGTCTGTTGTACAAACAAAATATTTCAAAATTCAAATATATAATTGAAATGTTGGAAACTAGATCACTACTGGGGGGGGGTGGTGGGGTGAATCAGTAGTGATGACACTTTCAAACTTTTTCTCCAAATTATCAATATTTTAAACCATGTAAAAAATAAAGAACATAAAAAAAGATTAGAGCATCAGATACAAGTAAAAACATGAAAGCAATCACATAATATACACAAGTTTTTCTCATGGAAAACTCTCCTCCTGGGTCAAAAATCACCCTTGTTGATGCTACATTTCTCAATATATTTTATTAATTTGTTGAAAAAATTTACATGCATCAACTTACACCCATAAGTTGGAAGACTTGGCTTCCTTCACAGTATGGTGGCATCTATCATACAAGAAATTTGTTTCTCTCACAGATCTATAGACTGCCATCCGCTGAAAGCCACCATAATCAACGATCCTTGCCTAATTGCCATTGGATTATCCAACTCCTATTGGATGGAGAAATCTATTCCTTCTATTGAATGTGCCAAATGAATGTCTACTCTAAAGCCTCCATGCCTTAATTTCCTCCATGTGGACCCCGTTTCACAATATTTCAAACTGGACTCCCAAATCACTCAACATGAACATCACAACAACACCATCATTATGAATCCAAAGCTACAACAAAAATTTACGAATAAAAAAGGAGAAATCAATCTCCAAAATACTCCACTAATTTCCACACAATCTCATCAACCACTGCTCCAATCCACACTTCATATTCGCACAAACTACACAAATATAATGTTTGAAACATATTTCAGCTATTTGCTGCTATGAGTGCAAACTGCTTAAAAAATTATACAATACAACCCTCACAGAGCTTGCACACTCTTCTCCACACACACACTCACTCAACACATCAAGATAATCAACTCAATAATTTTTATTTTTTTTAGTATAGGCCAAATTATCTTCAATTATCTCCAAACCAATACCATGGTTGTGTCAATACCTAGGACACATGTACCATGGTAATCTTCAAATCACTACCACAGGTAAATACAATGGTTATGCCAATACCACATACACCTTTACCATGGTAATCTCCAAGTCAATATAACCAGTAAATACCATGGTTATGCCAATACCACAAACCCCTATGCCATGGTAATATCCAAGTCAATAGCACAAGTAAATACCATGGTTATGCCAATATCACAAACCCTTGTACCATGGTAATCTCCAAGTCAATACCATAGGTAAATACCATGGTTATGCCAATACCATAGACCCCTGTACTATGGTAATCTCCATGTTAATAACACAGGTAAATACCATGGTTATAACAATACCACAAAATCCTATACATGTTAATCTCCAAAACAGTACCATGGACAAATATAATGGTTATGTTAATAACAAGAGTATATGCACCAAGGTAATATCACATGCCAACCTACTCACACACATACCAATACCATGGTAATGTTCATACCAATAATACTTGTACCATGGTAATATTCTACTCATGAAATATGAAAGATGTGCAAGGAAACCATAGAAAATGCTCAAACAGGACTAAAAACAACTCAACTCCAAACCATCTGACATAAACCAAGCCAAATCACCTCCAATACTTGTAGCAACATCTCCAGCACCTGCAGTAGAAACATCAAGTCATCCAAATGCCTCCAAAACCTGTAGAGGCACCTCCAACACATGCAACAACATCTCAACACATGTAACAACAACTCCAATGCTTTCAACACATGTAGAAGCATATGTAACACCTAGAGCAGCACTCCAACCACCTGCAACAGTAGCATCTCCAACCAACAACAACATACGAACCTCAATCCAGTCACCACATGTGAAATCCATCTCTACTCAACAACAACAACATCATCTCCACTAGTTCTAGTCATAAGTATGTTGACATCAATGCCAACTAACAAGACCATCAAACCAAACATCCATCAAACATGCACATGACAACCAGCACCATGAACCTGTTGACATCAATGGAAACACTAAAATTCCAACATGAACATGATATAAATTGACAAACATAATTCCAGAATTTTCCATCTCTCATGTCTTGAATCGTTCATTTCACTTGACAAAAATACAAATAAAAGTCTTGAATTTTCCAACTCCCTTAACCTGAAACCATAGGCCCTTTTACAATTTTTCCTTCTAGATCTTCACTTCTTTCATTCCTTTTTTTTTGTAACCACTTCCTTTTTCCAACTCATACTTCCAACTTACAAATATTAGTTGATAATAGTAGATATTCTATCAAACAATAGTGTTGTCATAGCGTTTATTATTTCCCAATTCAAGATATCTCGTTGCATAGAAAATTTTAATTTGCTATGGCTTTGTTTTATTCTATAGCTTTTATACATAATTTCGATTTGTCACCTATATCTTATATAAAACAATTTCATTTAAAAACATTTTAAAATTTTATTATTCATTTAGAATAAAAAATAAATTAAATTGAAAATTTATGATAAATTTATTCATCAACTCATTTGACTCCCTTAGTCTTTAAGACTTTATTTATATTTTTCATTTTGCCTAAACAAAATACAAATAATAATTTTGGATTTTCCAACTCCCTTAACCTGAAATAAAGTCCCATTTTATAATTTTTAGTTCTAAATCTTCACTTCTTTCGTTCCTTTCTTTTTAATCACTTCCTTTTTCCAACTCATGCTTCCAATTTAGAAATATAAATTGATTTATATTTTTCATTTTGCCTGAACAAAATACAAATAATAATTTTGAATTTTCCAACTCCCTTAACCTGAAATAAAGTCCCATTTTATAATTTTTACTTCTAAATCTTCACTTCTTTCGTTCCTTTCTTTTTAATCACTTCTTTTTTCCAACTCATGCTTCCAATTTAGAAATATAAATTGATAATAATAGAATATTATGTCGAGCATAGTGTTGTCATAGCTTTTATTATTTTCCAATTCAAGATATCTCGTTGCATAGAAACAATTATTTTGTTATGCATGTGGCTTTGTTTCATTCTATATTTTTTATACATAATTTCGATTTATCACCTATATCCTACATAAAACAATTTCCATTAAAAACCTTTTTTAGTTTTATTCATTTAGAATAAAAAATATTAATGGAAAAAATAAATTAAATTAAAAAGTTTTGATAAATTTATTCATTCACTCATTTTATTTTCTTCTTTATGATTTTATTTATATTTTTCTACATAAAAATTAAATGCTAACAAAATACTCAATTTTATTATTTTAGAGTATTAACAAAATATTAACATCTAGAACAGATCTTTATTATCTCATTATGTATTTTTTTGTTTTTGTAGGCAAAGGTGTTATTATTCTCTTTCTATTTCTTCAAATCAAAAATGTACATCAAAATTGGTGGAGCCTTCCACTCGCCCACTTGGGGAAACCGAGTGGAGCATCCACCTGAAGTTTTTAACCGTCGACCAAAAATAAAAGGACCATAGTCTGTTTATCCAAGCTAAATATACTAGACAGTGTTTCAAAGTTCTGATTCTACTGATATGCATATGACTGTTGTCTATCTCTAAACTTTGAACATTGCCTACCTTATCTATATTATGCATATTCATCAAAAGGAAAACATAACTAAAATTACTCAGCCGCTGCCTCTGGACTCTAGGGAGTCTCCTTGTTGCCCTGTTGTTGTCCCTCTTTTAACATCTGCTGAATCTCGTCCAGCTTTTTCTCCTGCATCTCCAAGGTGATCTGAATAATGCGAAGCTCCCTCCTCAAATTTGGGACTCCCTGTGCCAGTTCTACCATCTTAGTTGCTGCTTGCTCCAAGGCCTTAGCCAATAACCTCTTCATTACCCAGTAGATGTGGAGAAACTGTTTAAACATTGACATTCTGCCTCTAGTGTTGCCAGGATCGTGGATAAGAAATTCCCAGTCTTCCACCTCAGAATCCGACTGAGCTTGAATGTCTTCCTCCTCCATGTTCTGAATAATTCTCCTAATTCTAGGGCAAGTGTTCTGAGAATAAGCCCTCTCAGCTTGCTGGACTTTCTTCTCCATCGTCTATCTCATCCTTCTTCCTGGACCCCTACTATGTTCGCATCTTCCTCCCCTTACTCCTCGGGTTCTGTTCACTCCGCTGCCTCTCCAATTACTTGGTTTCGACTCGCTTTCCGCTTGCCTGTTTCTTGGCTGACGACCTATGTGCATTACCCTTCTTCCTCGCTAGCTTCGCTGATTGTCGCTGATATGCTGCTGCTCCCATTCATCTTCGCTTCTGCTTCGCATCCTGTCTGCATCCTCCTCCGAGTCGTCGAGGATCTCGTATATCTTTTCCACTTTCTCCTCTTTCATCACCTCTTTACCTTTCCTGTCTTTCTCTCTGTCGCGTTCAACTTCCATTTCTTTGGCCATCCTAGCTTGCTTCCTGGTCTCCATACTATAACTCGCTGGGAATTGGTTTTGCTTCGCCCTGGAACTACTCGTCGTCCCTGCTCCTCGTATCGCTCTGTGGGTTTCAATGGCTTTCTTCCGTTGCCGAGTCCCTTGCTGTCGAGCTTTTATAGAACTTCCTGCCCCACTCCTCCTACCTATCCGCTTATCCTTATGTTCCCATCTGTTAATTCTGCCTCCGCCTTTCCTATCAACTGTCCTGTTAGTTTGATTTCCATTTATGGACACTGACATATCCTTTCTTCCTCTCCGTCAATTCCTAACTATGATTGGAGTGCTATAAGGTTGATTTTTCCTCACCGTTTTCGCACATTCCAAATTTATTCTCGCATGGTGATCTATGATATCCTCCCTATGCCATTTCTGACAATTATTAAATGTCTGAGCATGTTTCTCCATATCACCTGTCTGTCGCACGAATACTAAGATTCATGTGTGAAACCTATTCATGATTTTCTTTCGATGCTTGGTCATGGTCATTATTGATAATGTTGGCCAGCTCCTCCCATTCTCCGTCGGGTCGTACCGTCCTCCACTGGCTGTCAACCTTGCCCTCTCGGCCTTTGCAACCCCAGTTCGCGAGGAGATCCGCCGCTCGATTCCCATTCCTTTTCACATGATTAAAAATATTGTATTCCACTCCTTTCATCAACTCCGCTATCTCTTGGATGATACCAGTCGTTCGCCAGCTGCTGGTGACCTGTTCCCAATTCTTCCCATTATTTAGCTTCTTCAAGATTTCAATTGCCATCTGGGAGTCCCCCTCAATCTCCAGGATTCTATAGCCATTGCAGATCACAATTCTCAACCCTTGGTGAACTACCCATAGCTCAACCTCATTGTTTGTCATCTCTCCACCCCACTCTGCGTAGATCCACCTGGTGTTTTTCTGGTTATCGTGGAAGATTCCTCCGAATCCAGCATTACCTGGGTTCCCCTTCGACGCCCCGTCGAAGTTTAATTTTATAAAATTTTCTTTGGGGTAAACGAACTTGTCCTGGCTTTGATGTCTTGCATTAATCCTCTCTGGCTGTTTGTTATGGACCATTTCATATTTTAGATTTAGATTTTTGAGGATTTTCTCCTCACCTTGCTCCACTTTCCAGTCCTCCATTTCCCACCTTTCGACCAATATTGTTTCTCTAGTTAGATTCACAACCCTTTTCCATATTTTTTTCGAATTCTTAACTTTGTTCTGGAAAATTCTACGATTTCGTTCTTTCCACACCATCCAAAGAACAAAGCCTGCTATGAGATCCCAGGCTCTCCGAACAACTCTACATTGGAATTTCTCTTTCTGCCACAGGAAAATGACTTCATTTGTTTCTTTCGGATACTTTTTAGGTTTGCGGAATAACCTCCCTACTTCCCTCCATAGATTCCTGGTATATCCACAATTGATTAGTAGATGTTCCTGTGTTTCCGCCTCTCTGTTGCACAAATAGCATCTTGAAGGCCCATTGAAGCCTTTCTTTTGAAGCTTATCCCATGTCAGGATCTTATGTTTGGCTACCAACCATGCAAAAATGGTAATTTTCGGTCACCATTTTTTACCCCAAAAAACTTTCCAGTCTTGGTTTCTTTCCGTGACATCCTGTTGATCTGTCAGGTAGTATGCCTCTTTGACTGTGAAGGTACCCTTCGTTGATTTCCCCCATCTAATGATATCCTTCCCTGTTCTCGCCTTTACTTTCCTGGATTCAACTTCTTTCATAAAAGCCTCTTGTTGTTCCTGATCTGTCTCTATGCCCCAATCCTCCAGTGGTGTCCATTTCTGCCAAATCCCATCCAGTTCATTTTCTTTCCAATAGTCTTTGACATATATGTGGTTATCACCTATTTTGTTTTGTATGCTCTGTATTCTTTGGATGCTACTCATTTTCTCCCTTTGATGCCAGTTCTCATCCCAAAATTTGGCTTCCCCTCCACCTCTGATTTCCTAGAAAACATTTTTATTTACTATGTCTCGATTTTGGCTAGCTAAATCCCAAATTGTCGATCCTTTCGGGGTTTCCTACATGCAGTAAATATCCTCCGTTGAGTCTGGCATATTGTACTTGTGTCTCCATAATTGCTTCCATAAGTCGTTACCCCCTCTCAACCATCGCCACCAGAGTTTTGCACCGAGAATTTTATTGAGTTTACCTGGGTCTCGTAGGCCCAAACCTCCCTCCTCCTTATGTTTTATCAGATGCTTCCAGGAGACTAATGCCCACTTCTTCTGATTAGATGAACCTTCCCAGATGAACTTCCTCAGAATTTCTCTGATCTTGGTACAAACCCCTTGTGGTACTTCCATAATCGAAAGAGGATATATGGGGATTGCTTGTAAAATGGATTTAACCAGGACAATCCCTCCAATGATGTTTAAGGTTCTGAAAGTCCAGTTAGCCACTCTATTTTTTAATTTCTCTAGGATTCCCTGCCAATTCTTCAATCTCTTAGAGTTATAATCCAGAACATTTCCCAAATATTTCGTTGGGAGATCCCCTTGCTTGAAACCGAGCATCCTGGTCAGTTGTCTTTTGACTGTCTCCACCGTATTAAATATGAAGGTGCAGGATTTTTCCTTGTTAATTTCCATCCCAGAAGCCTCTGCAAATAAGTCTAGAGCCTTTTTCAGATTTCTCACTTCTCTTACAGTTGGTTCCCCAAACAGCATAATGTCGTTAATGAATTGTTGGTGAGTTATTGGCAATTCATTACCCCACAATCTTAGCCCTTTGATGTTGTCAGTTATTCTTTCTTGCTTAAGATACCTACCCAAGCCTTCAGCAGCAAGAATAAACAGGAAAGGCGATATGGGATCGCCTTGTCTTATTCCTCTGGAAGCTTTAAAGGTTTTCGACGGAGTTCCATTAACTAATATTGAGAAATTGTGAGTTGATATACAGCTGAGAACCCACTTTATCCATCTGTTACTAAACCCGAAGCTTCCCAGAATTTCTTTTAAGTATTGCCAATTAATTCTATCATAGGCTTTCGACAAATCTAGTTTTATCATCATTCTTTTTTGTTTCTTAGTATTCATAGAGTGGATTACTTCTTAAGTAACCACTAACCCATCTAGAATTTGTCGACCTTCCACGAAGCCAGTTTGTTCAGGGGATATCAGCTTCTCTAATAGAGGTTTCAGTCTTTTAGCCATTAGAGAGCAGATTATTTTGTAAATCACATTGCAAAGGGCAATGGGTATAAAACCCTTAGCATCCTCTGAATTATCATTTTTAGGGATCAAGGTGAAAAATGTAGAGTTAAGAGCAGGCCATACCTTTTGGTTCATCCGAGATTCCTCTATCAATTCCAGAATTTCCTTACCCATGAAATGCCAACCCGCTTGATAGAAATCAACCGTAAAGCCATTCGGACCGAGCGCAGTTCCTTTCTTCATGCTCATCACCACTTCCTCCACCTCTTCCAGGCTAGCTGCTCTCATTAAGGCTCTATTCTGGTCATCAGTTACCATCCTGGGTATGGCCATACAGATTTGCCTAATCGCTTCAGATTTGTCCAATTGGGATTCAGTTAGTATTCCTTTGTGATAATCCATTAGCACTCTCTCAATCCCTTCCCGTTCAACAATCCTCTCTCTGTTCTCATTATTGATAGAAAATATTTTGTTCCTCTGTCGATGGTGAACCATTGTTTGGTGGAAAAATTGGGTGTTCCTCTCCCCTTCCCTGAGCCATTTTATTCTGGACTTCTGCCTCCATAAATTTTCTTCCTTCTTTCTCCTCTCTTCCAGTTTTCCTAATATTATTCCTTCTTTTTCACTTCTTTCCTCTGTTCTTCCTTCATTTATTATCCTTTGTTGTAACTCTTCCATTTCTTCTTCCAGTTTTTGTTTCTCCTCCATAATGTTTCCAAATTCTTCCTTATTCCACTTTTTTATCCTCTCTTTTAACTATTTTAACTTGAGTTGGAAGGTATGCATTTTACCTCTCCCTTGAGTTGTGCTTTGCCTCCACCACTCCTCCATATTACCTACAAAGTCTGGGTGTCTAAGCCAAAAAACTTCAAATATGAAGGGCTTTTTGCCGAGATTAGCCTTAATATCCACTTCCAGTCTGATCGGCCAATGGTCAGAACCAAGAGATGGCAGGATCTTTGCTTCTATAAATACATCTCTATTCATTATTGTTTCTGATACTAAAAATCGATCCAATCTGGATGCTATCTGGTTCTTACCCCCTCTCCTGTTATTCCATGTGTAGATCCCATTGATAGTTGATATATCAACCAGTCTCAAGCCTTCTATCATATCATTAAATAATTCCATACTTTGGTCTGTTTTCCTTATGCCTCCCTTTTTTTCTTTTAGGGACCGAATTGCATTAAAATCACCTCCTACTATCCAGGCTGTCTCCAGATAAAGTCTCCGAGTTGTTTGCAGATTCTTAAAAAAAAATCTCTATCTCCCGGAGTATGTGGACCATACACTCCTGAAATTATTACCTTCTCTTTTGTCCCTGCTATTCTTCCTGAACCTGTAAGGATTCTAGACATGTTGGTCCAATTCTCAAAAATTATTTCATTTGGATTCCACAGTATTGCAATGCCTCCAGTTGAGCCAATTGCATCCTGTCCCATGACTTTGTATTGGAGTTTGCTATTTTTGATTATTCCTTCCATCTGTTGCATGGTAATTTTTGTTTCTTGTAGAATCATAATACTTGGTCTTTCTTTTTTTAGTTTCTCCTTCATATATCTCTGCTTACCCTTGTTGTTCAGCCCTCTAATGTTCCAGCTGATAATAATCATTTAAAACTCTTGGAAGGGAAGGAAAATACCTCAGATAGAGGTATCACTTTACCTGAGTTTATCAAAATTTTCCTGCTGCTTTTGCCAGACCCACCTACTCCCAGCTGTTCTTTCCCCTGTTCTCCTGCTGTAGCATCCTGATTATCCATATTCCCCTTATTCCTTTCTTTATACTTTTGAAAAGCTTCCTTATATATTTGTTTTTGACGGTCTGGGATGAATCTTTCATCCAAGTTTTTCCATTCCTGGATTAATTGCCTCATAATTCTTTCTTCCTCTGCCTCATTTTCCTATTGATGCTCCGTCTCCATTTGATTATGGTTAGTTTGTATTTCTATTTTTTCAGCTAATTCTTCTTTGCTTGTTTCTCCTTGTTCTGCCCGTTTTGTTCCTGTTTCCTAAAAAATTTCCATAGGTTCATTTTCTAGGTCTTCACTCTCAGCCACATTGTCTTCTTCTTCTTCATTATTATTCTGAAGTATTTTAAACTTGTTCTGGCTTTCAATGCTTGGTGATTTTTTTTGTATCTGCACTCTTGTTCCTTCTCTGTTTGGTTTCTTTTTTCTGTTAACCTGTTCGAAGCCTTTATCTGTCTCCTCCGTTCTCTCTGCTTCCTTATGTTGTTCTTCTGTTTTTCTTATGTAATCTTCTTCCTTGTTGAGAGTGCATTGCCTGACTAAGTGGCTATATTCATGGCACCATCTGCACCTGAAAGGGATATGCTCATAGTCTAGTGGTTGTTGCCAAACTGAGTCATGGTATTCCAACTCTATATGTTCTGGAAGAGGTTCAGCTATATTCATGTAAACACAAATCCTTGCGTAAGAAGTGTACTTACCTCTCCTTGTTGTGTCTGCTACCTTGACAAAGGCACCGATTGTGTTGCCGATCCCTTCCAAAATTTCAGGGTTCCAAAATTCCACTGGTAATCCAAACAATCTAACCCAGATCGGGGCTTCCAACATCTTATCATTGTCAGGATTGTATCTTTCCTCCCAGAATTTCATGAACATGCCTGCATTATTCATGAAATATGGCCCTTCCTCAAAAACCCTCTCTTTATCCTCCAGATTTGCGAATATAGCAGTGAAAAATCCCTTTGCTCCCAGTTTCAATTCTATGTGTCCTTTTGGTTTCCATCTTTGATAGATCCACCTGTACAGTTCTCTTTCATTAGGCCAGTACCCTAAAAACTTACAGATTAGGGCATGGTCTTTCATATAGCTGTTGGATTCCTCCAGCATATTGTTGGGTATTAAATATCTGAGTTTCTTGTTTGCCCTTGGTAAAGATTTTCCTCCTGTCTTCATTTGCCACAGTTTACCCATCACCGGTGCTTCCTTGTTATTCGCCCTAGCCTCATTCTGGATGCCACTGCCGCTTGCCTCTCCTGCAACTATATTTTTAAACGAGGGGATCTCTCCCCTCCCCTGTTGATTCTCCATGTTTTCCCTCAGCACTCACTCTCTTGAGGATCTGCAGCGTCTGCGTGAGGGATAAGCTTCTTCTCCGTTCCGCTTTGATTCCCCTGCACTGGCCCTTGACCCCGAATCGTCCAACCCCCCCTGCTAATCCGCCTGCCAGGTCTGCAAACCCTAGCCCGCTACACGCCGTGTTCTCCTCATTATGTATTCTTTGACTTATAAACTTATTTCAAATATTTGCATAACTTACAAAGTATTAAATTATTAAAAATTTAAATGAAATTACTAATAAATCTAATTAAATAACAATTTCAATATCAAATCATTTTGTAAATAAACTTATGTAATCATACAAGTTAAATCATAAATCTTAGTTATTATGTAATCATACAAGTTAAATCATGAATCTTAACTATTACGTTTAACCTTTCTCTCTTTTCCTTTTTTAATATTATGACCTATTTTATTTTTTCAACAAATTCTTGTGTTTTTCTTTACCCATCTTTTACAAATTTTTATTTTTAATTTGACAATTTTTTTTCTCTTCTGAAAGTTCTTTTCACATTCTCAGCTCTCCAATGAGTCATTTCTTGTTCAATTTGACCATGTAAAACTCAAGATATGGCTCACAAAATTTAGCACATAACAACCATTGATTTTTCCCCTACATTAATTTTAGATCACTGATCTATGGGCTTATATCTCATATTGATTCGTAAACTATTGTGGATATTCCACTAGACAGTTCGTCACAACAAATCTAATAATATTATATTAGAAATATGAAACTCTATGCTATTTCTGTTTATTTAAACTTAAAGATCTGTAGATTTAACTATAATTAGTGCATGCATGTGAATGGAAATTATGCAGAAAAATAGAGAATGACAAAATAAGCTTACAGACACACACACAAGACACAAAATATGCTCTAGGAAACATTTTCGGGAGAAAATGCAATTGGAAGGTGAGGTCGCTTCACTCTCTTTCTTTTTTTGGAAAATAAGGTTGCAGGTACAAAGAAGTAATTCATATTTCCTAGGGGCTGCTATAGTGCACAAATCGTCTTTATGTGCTCTACCTCCTATATCTCTTGGCTATCTTTTCTCAACTATGGAAAAAAAATTCTCTGGAAAGAGTGAAATGTCTCTTCCTCTCAATGGACCAGTTATAACACAACCCAATAACCTACTAGTAGTTAAGTTTGACTACATCAACTCTTAACTAGAGTTACAATACAGAATCTTATAGAGTCTATTACATCAAAAACACGTGGCTAGCCCCTTTTCCATGAATAATGGGGGCTGACGTGACATCCTCCTGAATTATCGGTGTGAAAATAGAAAGGTCAACTTCTGAGTGGCATAATGTTTCCGTATAGACTTTGATTGACATGATTATTGTGCCATTGAAAAGATCTCTCTATGTAGAATAATGTGAAATAGTGTGGGGCTAAAGAGGACCAAGTTTTAACACAAAAAAACGTCGTTTGATGCATTAGGAGAATTTTGCGGTCTAAAATGGGCCTCCTAAAAAATGTACAACCAAAATAAAATTTATAAGAACCAATAGGATTCAAGATGATGATGTCAACCATGGGGATGATTCACCATTTTTGGAGTAAAAAAATAAAAACATAAAAAATTAATAAAATAATAACACTACTTTTTCAACATGTATTTTCAACTTATATCCCTAAGTGTTTTCTAAAATGTCGAGTGGGAGTACCTTCTGGATACAAAATTTAATTCTTCATCCAAGGAGCACCCATGTTGCATACTTTCGATGGACCCCGCTACATGAAAAATGAGAAATACATGAAAAAACGTGATTGCAATCACACTTTTCATGTATTTATCATTTTTCGTGTGGAAGGGTCCATTGAAAGTATGCAACATGAGTACTCCTTAGGTAAGGAATCAAATTTTGCATCCGACGAGTGTTGCCACTCGAAATTTGAATGAACCCATAGGGAGATAAGTTGAAAATACGAGTTGAAAAAATAGTTTTTTCTTTTTTCCCTCTAAAATTTGATGATGTAATCTAATATTATTTTATTATTTCCACTATTATTCAATAATATCCTTAGGAGGTCCATTTTAGACTTGAAAATTTCCATAATGCCTCAAAACGCTCCCGAAAGGTTTCAAACCTCATTATGCCAAACTGGGACCCACAGGTAAAAATGGTCCCCTGAATTGATTCCTCCACTTTTCCCTCTTCGAATACATTGAGATGGATTGAAAACACTATAATGATTCAATTCATATGACACATGGATTATGGAAAGAGATTATGTGGTGTTTATATTATTTTTTCCACCCATAATGGTTTGTGTGTGAAGATACAAGAAATGTGTAATGTGGATTCGACACTAAAATATTTAGGACATGTAAATGTCATATAATGTAATGTGAAAACTTAGAATAAGAAAAATTCTAAACTGCAAAGAAAGTCTTGAAGAATAAAAGATGATTATGGTCTCAATATTAAGAAATGATGAAACTAAGAGAAATAAAATTTTATAACCTACTTAGTACATTACAAGTAAATTGTAAACTAGCCTCCTAAAAAACTAGATATTTAGGAATTTTAAATCTCAGACGATGTTCCATACCTCTTAAAAATCTACATATTTAGGACATTTAAATGTCACACATTGTGAAATCCAAATATTTAGGACATGTAAATGCCATACAATGTAATGTGAAAATATCTAGTTGCCCTAAATACCACAAATATATATAATTAAAATTAAAAAATCATTTTTAAATAAAATAAATAAATAAAAATTAGAATGAAATAAAAAACAAATTAAATTAAATAATGAAAACCTGGTGGGTTCTTGCTTGAATATTGTTTGCTAAATGAAAAATGAAAATCAACCTTCTCTATAGATCTCTATGCATTAAGGATGAAGAGTTAGTGCATCTAGAATCCAAATGTTGGATGATATCCAGGTGTTTGGATATTTGGATATCTAGAATTTAAAACATCTTAAAAAATCACATAAGAAAATCTCCTAGATCTAGATGAATTGAAAACATAACCAAGAGATGACTCAATAAAAGCATATGCCATCCACACTGACTAAAAAATATGCTCATTATGACACATTGATTTGGGAGACACATCATCTATCACATCATTAGAATATGACATCAATACAAAAACTTTTGAGGGCGACAACTTTGTGTTTTAAACTTATAACAAGAAAAAAATTATATTCCCAAAAAACTCCTTAAGAATAAAAGATGACAATGATCTCAAAATAAGAAATTATGAAACTAAGAGAAGTAAATTTTTAAAACCTACTTAGTACATTAAAATTAAATGGTAAACAACCTATCACCTATCACAAATAATTAATGTATTCAATAAATTAAAGTGAAAATAAAAGAAGATCAAAACTTATTCATCGAATCCAGCATTAAAAAAATGAGAGCTACAATAATAATTATCATAACAAAACAATAAAAATAATACGCATAAAATGCAAAAATGAAAAATACAACTAATAAGTAAAAGCGACATAAATTCGAACTTAAAGAAAAGTAAGATAAAAATAAAAAACTGAAATGTGACATCAAATTTTGAATTTTTCTGTGATATAAAAGTATGAAATGAAACTTCTCGAACTATAATCTTGGGAACCAAAAGTAGTCAAATAATAGGTACTAAACTCACAAGATTGGGCATTAAAGATTTTGGTAGAGGCCTCTTTTTTTCACTTAAGTAAAATTAAATGGGTGGTTACTGTGACCACAACAACTTATGTCATATTAAAAGAACCTAGGCTATCTCTATTAACAAATTAGGCTATTTACTACAAATCTAAATGTTAAGGATAAGTTTTTTAACTAAAGGAAACTTCTAATCGTCATGTGCACCACAATAGTGTCAAATTTTGTGAGGGATATGAATCCAAATTTCAAGTAGTTATAATCTAAAATACCTCTTTCAAAAGGCTAATTAGTGAACTAATTTTCCTTAACTAATCTTACATCACTGGTTATCTTGGTTCAACCATGATAGTTCTTGTAACAAGCAGACATCTATGTAAGTTTGTTCCTTATCCATTTTTTCATAGCATTGCTTTGCTTCCAATGACTGTTCATACTGCCCTAAAAAAGTTTCCTTGGTACCATATAATCATGGCCCTATTTTCAATGGACATCCATAGCCTCTTTGAATTTACTTGTGTTTTCCACACTATTTATAATACTTTGAACTTTCTTTTCGTTTCACTATACTCACTGTTTTTTAAATTATGTATAAGTATTACCTATGAAATTGGGTGTATAGGAAATAACATGATACACAGATTTCTTTTACTTGCTAAGAAAATGTCATGCACTTAAGTTTAACCCAAAGATTTCCTTAATTACCATCATAGTGGAATCTAACCTATTAATTTGAGGATGAATGGAGGTCAAAGAAAATTATAAATAGACACTTCCTTTACTTTCAAATCATCATTGCATTGCTTAATATGTACATGTGTTCCACAACAATTATTAGTTAATAACCCAATAGTTTAGAACTTTCTTAATGTTTTTTTTAAGATAAATCTATCCACATTTTTCATGGTTTATAATGATTTAGTGTGATCCTAATTAGATAAACCATTAGTATTAAAAAATGAAAGGGATAAATTTCACGTGAAAAAGATGTACCAAATCAATTTAAAGAATACCATTAAACAAAATAAAATAAAGAGAAATATTAGTAGCAAATCTTGAAGTAAAAGAATAAACTTAAACCCAAAAAATGAAAAAGAAAATAAAACAAAAATAAATTAAATAAATCCTTGTTTAACAATGGTTGGTCGTTTAGGTCTAAGTAAAAATAAAATTGGACTAAAAATCCAACCAATCTTAAAAAACAATAGAGAATGAATGATATGGTCAAAAGCATTTACCATTCCACTCAAGAAAAGCTCAGATGACAAAGTCCATATTCCCTTAAACTTACTTTAATGTATAACGTCTTGGTAAAATGAGGTTTTGAAATGTAAGATCTTCCATCTCAAAAAAGAAATTTTTATTTATCACCAAAGTATCTATTGCCTCTTGTTATGAAAGATAAATTAATAATTTGTATGATTTCTGTTTGATGAGATAACAAGACGGGCTGCGGGGCAGCTAGTCCCTGCCCTAGCCCATCAGCAAATTACATGATGCCGAAGAAAACCATGGCCAGATTCCCTGCCACTGAGGTCGTTTTCTTGCGAAGGCATGAGAACAAACAGGTCTAGAACGAAGTTCATCTTCTGCATTGGACGACCAAGATCATCTGAACCGTTACCCTTCGTTCTCTTCCGTACGGTTGCCAACTGTTTCAGGACAAAATTCTTGCTTGGCGGACACGTGGAAATAAGGCTATGTGGTCCGACAGAGGAATGGACACGCTGGCGGAGTCGACCTCAGGGGAACCACTACTCATTTTCTTTGTACGTTGATTTAGTGGATTCCAATCATCAAATGCGAGAGCGAGAGAGAATGACAGACAACAAATAGTTTTCATCTCGGATTTTTAAGCTGCAAAATTTTGTCAAAGTATTAATATAGATGTGTAAGTGCTTTTCTCCATTTTCATTTATTGCGTTGTGGGCTGGGCAGTAAAATTGCAATTACCTAGCACACGGCTACAAAACGATTTGGATTTCATTGATGCAAGAGCTGCCAAACTCGGACAAGGATGATTAATAATACGGGTTAGCTGTAACGTCGTATGCAAAATAATGGAAGGTAATAACAGCGGAACCATGCATATGTACAGCCTCTTTTATAAAAATGTTATTTCCGTTTCACAGCTTATTAAAAATTTAGAGAGATGATATTTATATAGTTAAATATTAACTATCAGTGATATCCAACCTTGGAATCAGCGAAATTTTTAACTATCCAACCTTGTACGAAAAGGTGATATATAAATATTAATTAATACACAGCAATCGTTCCAGGATAATAATAACTAAGCCGTAAGACCAACAATAGAATTGTGATTCGAAAATTTAAGTTATAAGTTTGACACGATATACTAATTGAAGCGAAAGGGAGTAAATCCTTTGATGGCTACCATACGTGATAACAGGAGTGGCATATCGATTCATGTACACGGTTTTCAATACTGTAACCGTTACTACGCGTATAAAAACGAAACCCAGTTAACATGTTCGCGTTGGGCTTTAACATGTTAGGATGTATGCATGATCCTTTTGGCGACCGCTCGCCACGTATCTCATCTACCAGCTGCCTTCATTACCGAGCATCCAGAAATCCTTAGTAATATATGTTGCATGCCCGCCTCCCTCTGATGGCTGTTACCCCGTTGTATGCTCGCCATTCACTGTTCATTTGGGTTCATCCAGCACGTTGAGGGGTTCACACTACTGAGCTGTTTGTGCCCATTTTCTGAAACTGTTATTGTGCACTATGCAGGCGATGTTATTGTGCGCTATGCAGGGGATGTATTGGGATCAGGTACATTCCTGAAGCAAGTTAGGCGATGTTATTGTGCGCTATGCAGGCGATGTATTGGGATCAGGTACATTCCTGAAGCAAGTTTGGTTTAGACCTGGAGGCAGGATTACGAAACGCAACAGCGATTTGACCTTATTGTAGTCCCTGCAAAGGTACCGTAATCATATGCTTCAGATGGCTGTAAGTCGTGCACGACAATCATGCCTACGGCACCAGTGAAGAACTCGAAGTCTGATGCCATGGTTCCCATCGATATAGCTGTGTCGTTTGGAATACAGACTACAATCCTTCCTTTCATTTTGTTTTCATCTAAGCAACCTAGAACACAATTGCTGCACAATACCTTCCTCTGAATTTCCCCTTTTCATCAGTTGCTCAGTGCATCAGTTGCTCTATATCGAATTTGAGTTACAGAATAACTTGTGAGTCACATTTTAGCTGCAGAAGATGGCAAGGAAAAATATGATGGCCATGGCCATCAATTTGATCATCGAGATGGTAATGATCTGGTACTGTTCCGAACAATTCAAATTGGTAACTGCAGGCAATGGAAGAGAATGGATGCGGGCTCACGCAACATTCTATGGAGAGGTTCATGGAACTTCCACTGATATGGGTAAATCTCTAAACATTTTGCCGTTCAAATTATTTGACTGAAATTGCAATGGGATGTTTGTTATTTCTGGAATCTGATGGGTTGTTGTTTTGGATCTGGCGGTGTTGGGACCGATGGTATGGCATTGCATTGTAGGAGGAGCGTGTGGTTATCAGAATATGTACGAAGGTGGAGACTTCTCAGGCGACTGTAGCAGCTAAGGGAATGGGTCAGTGCGCCATTCATACACAGCGCAGAAGGACAAGGAGATGGCCGGCAACAAAGCCCCCCAAACAAATACGGTAAGACAGTAGGGAAGAACAAATACGAACATTGACCAGGTCTTTTCTTGCAATTTCGCTTTCTTCTCTTTGTTTTCTTTTTCTTCTTTTTTACCTGCATGAAAGCTACCATTCAGACACTAGAAGTCAGAAGTGCCCAACAATTTAAAAAATATCTGAAAAAATGTTTTGTATATTTAATATTTACTGTTATTATGCAGCATTCAGACACTAGCAGTGAGATCATTATTAAAAAAAACATATTTGACATAATATATGAACAAAAACAACTGGAAATTCAGATATAGAGAAGTCAGTAGTGTTTATATTTTATATTTAAAATTAGCATTATTCACCTTGTTAAACAGCATTAAATAACCTTGTTAAACAGTGACAGAAAATGGGTAGTTATGCATCAGTAAATTACCTAACACAACATTCAATGATACATAGCAAAATACTCTATCTACTAACAGACAAACATATGTGCAGGGAATGCAGTAAAACAAACAGGAAACAGAAAGGACTCCAGGAAATTCAGACAACAAGAAGTCAGAAGCGTCCAGTACCCAATTTCTGATATAATATTTTCCTGTAGATGCCGCAGAGCCGATTCCAAGTTGGTGACTACCAGGCTGCACAACACTACAATGCTACCGAGAACACAGGCGACCAGGTTCAACAAGCACCACGCACCTTGGGGAGTATAAGAGGAAAGTTGGTGGCAAGCGTAGGCGTGCATGCCTGGCAGATGGCAGGCGTGGAGGCGTGGAGGGACATAACATCTGTCCCCAACGTAACCTAGGCGATATCGCTATATCCTTAATGTAAACCAATTAACATTAAATGTTAACCAAGTAATGCTATCCCAAAGATAGCATTACTTCACTGAGGCGAACCTGTACCAATTAGCCAAATGATTTTGGAAAATTTTCCTAAGTTATACCTCGTACTGAGGCCAAATAAGATGATCGTTCCATCCATTGGCTGCGTGTCTTGTCAAACATAAAATTTAATAAAATGTATCGGCAAACTTTGGTTTAAGGTGAAATAAGTTCATGGATTTCTGTGTCGAACTAATGCTATCGGGTAAAACCGATTACTATAGTCCCTGCCAGCCCGAAGGGCAGGGACTAATAAGACAATATTATTGCTAGGTAGATAACTAGACTAATCAGGAAATAGTAAAAATAGTAAAGGGGATTTTGAATAGCATTTTTTAAAAAATATTGAAATAATTTTCTCTTAAGACTATGCTAAAAATAATATAAAATTTTATAATTGATATACATTACTAATACTAGATTTTTAATGAGCGATTGAGTTGGTGAATAAAATGATTGATTAATTTCTAAATATTGATAACTCTAAAAATCAAGAAGATAAATTTTAGACCAATACTTCCTAAAATTCAGTTTATCAATTTATTTAAATATAAACAATCATACTCACCAACATTATAAGGGTATAAATCAAAATATATGTTTATGTAATATTAGAAATGATTAGATGTAAGGATATGAGATTTGGATCCAAAATAAGTTAAAGGGATTTCCAGAAGAGGATAGGAATTAATAAATATCATAAATTTATAAAATAGTATTAAGGAATAATATAATAATAAGAAAACTCATAAATTAATAAAGGAGGTAAGAGTAAGGATGAGCTATAAATTTTGATAGAAAGATTATAAGTAATATCAAACTAATAAGCTATAGATCTCAATAATATGTATTACAAGGAAAAAATAGGTTAATTAGGAGATCAATTAAATAAGTAAAAAATCAAAATAAGGATATAGGTTATAAATAAAGGGAGAAAGAACATTAAGTTACAAATGATATGTTATACATAAATAGAACGAAAAAGAGAAAAAATCCGAAAGGAAAATAGATAAAAGAGGATCATAAGGAGAGGGTTGAAATCGAAATTTTACTCAATTTCCAACCATCATCTCTGTTGAGATTCCTAGCATGCCTTTCAATCTCAATAGTCTCTCTAAGCTTCCTATGGTGGAAATGGTCAACCCTAGCGAGGACTTTGGAATCCTCAATACACACATGGTGTTTGGACTTCTTCGCATGCTTAGCTAGATCCGAAGAGCGGGAACGATTGTGCCTAATGTATACAACGTGTTCATGGATCCTCTGGTTGATCGATCGACCCATTTCTCCAATATATGGAATGCTGCATGAACATGGAATCAGGTAAAAACCTTTCATGTCCTTCAGGTCAATAGGATCTTTAACCGAACCAAGAGAATTTCTAATGGTCCTTAGAGGTTTGAACGAAGAGGAAACATTATTTCGCCTAAGGATATGGGAAATATTAAAATATTAAAATATTATTTTTTTTATAATATTTTAGTTACTTATTTGACTTTTATCCAACAACTAGTTTTCAACAACTAACCTAGGGCAATGATGCATCCTTACTATTTATTCCTAAATATTGTGTGATTTCTTTCAGCTTGTCCTGAGGATGAATCACATTGGTTGGTTCGAAACGTCGACAAAATCCTGATGGTGATTATATACAATAAAATGTCTCAGATCTAACATGAATTTAATATACAATAAAATGTTCTTAGGAAATAATTTTTCCAATTCAAAATCAATTGGAAATCATTTTATGCATGAGAAGGCTTCGTAGGAAGAATACATATCTCATTAGGATAATAAGTTCAAGATTACGTTCGGATGAAATGTTTGTTTTAGAGGAAAATCAAATTGATCATGTTGAAGAGAGACAAAAATGATTTTTTTTTTTTTTAATATGAATATCTACATTGAAGTATCTCATTTTGCATTGTAGATACCAATTTAGAACTAATAACTTGATAATTTGACATAACTATCAATACAATTATTTTTTAATATGATTATGTACATTCATTTTGCATTGTAAATATCAACTTGGAATTGATAACTTGAGAACTTGACATAACTATCAATACAAAGTGAAGTACCTATATATTATCAACACCAAATGAATAGTAAAAAATGACTTTCCTTTCTTTCAAGTCACATGAAAGACTAGAATTATGAACATTATCAGACAAATTAAATAAATGTGCATAGGCCAAAAAAAATATCTTTTACATCTTATAATCCTAACTTTAACTAATTGAAAATTCATAACTACTCCATTCTACAAAAAAATTCTTATCATCTGGATTCTACTCAATATACAAAAGAAATTCAATATGAGAATGGGTAGAATAATCATTATTTGAGTCACATTCAACAAATAGATCTTGCTACAATCATAAATAATTTTTAGAAAATATTAAAGTAAATGTTTCTCTACCGATTAAATGATCATGATTATTTTTAAGAGTTAAAAGCTTTGAATTCATTTCCGCTATTTTTGTTTTTCAACACAAGAAGTATTAACACATGTTAAAAAATTATTTTAATCCATTTTAGATCTAAGATTGAGATATTCTATTATATCTTTACATTTATGAAACTATGATGTAGCATCTTCCTCTATGTAATTGAGGAATATTTCCAATATCATCAATGGATTTTAAGGTATGTAACCTAGAATTTAATGTAAATGGTGGAATAGTTTTTATATATGAATTAATATTATGGAAATCATTAATTTTTAGTTTATCATTATTTTATTTTTTTTAGGCAAAGAAGAGAAAAAACATAGAGAAAACCTTCCATTAAATATTCTCCATAAGATTATTTGTTTATAGAAAATCCAAAACAAATTATTCTAAATCTTGAAAGGAATTCTTCTATAGATTCATCTTCATTTTTGTGCAAATTTACTAATTCCGAATGCAATTTTTCATAATCATAATTCTAATGAGCATTTAAAATTATTTACATAAACTATTTGTGGTGGTGTATAGATTTGGTAGAAAATACCTAGAACCAACTCTTGATTCTTCCTATTGACTCTACATACTTCATTATCATTATTGATATCAAGATAATTACATCTGTTCTTAAATTAGGAAATATAATAAAATGCAGAATTTCGCTCATCATTAAATTTCAATTTTGACAAGAAAATGACTATCTTTTTGGAAATGGTCCCAATAGGTCTGGGTGAACTAAAATCATGTTCCAACATAGAGGTATATGTAGGAGTAATTTTTAATTAAAATTAATAAAAGACAAACTCTAGAGGGTTATCTTGTCATTCCATCTTTTTAGCCCCAAAATCTTTTGATGGTAAATAAAATTCCTTCACCAACAACAAGGAAGAATTGTTTGATGGTAGGTACCAATTAGACTTGTTCTCTTTTGGAGTAGTGATTCCATCAATATATGGGCCCAGTTTCCACTAAATAGATTGCTCTTCGAAATGAAAACTTCTCATTGAAACGTTTTCAAAGTGATAAATATAATTATGATCTACTATGCAAATGTAGTCTTATTCTAATCCCAATCTAACAGTTGTAAAATATTGATTGCAATATGAAGTGACTACTAAAATAAATAAATAGTTCAATACCCTCAACATAAATAAAAGTAGCATATTCAATTCTCATATGTAGGAATTAATTCTCATAGAATTGATATGGAACATGTATATGTGTTTGAAATCAAATCCATAATCTAACTTATAATAAATTTCTACTAGAAACAATTGATACAAATGACAAACTACAAAAATATATAGAAAACACACAATCAACAATAATACATGATTGTATAAATAAACAGTAAATTAAATACTCTCTATATTCATCTTTTAGAAAAGATTCCTTAATCTGTAGTACAAACCAAAGATTGTCACCTTAAGATATTTAATTGAATTTGAGAACAATAAGCAAATTACAATTCTATATTTTTTCATCCATAGAGTCTTCAATTTTTCATTTCACCCAATAAGAATATATAAAATAAAATTCTTCAACTTTTACAACCCCTTATCTTGAAACTAGAGTCCATTTTATAATCTATCCTTCTAACTCTTCATTTGGCCCATTACCCCTCTGGTCACAACCACTTCTATTTTCCAACTCATGCTTTAATTTTAGAAAAATAATTTGCTAATCATACAATATATTCTATACTCCCTCAACTCCATAAAGTGATCCGCATAAAAGGTCTTCCCTTGGTGAAAGGTTCAAGACATCTGGCTTCTGGCTTCTGTTGGACTTGGCATGGCTGGTGATGAAGGCGGAAGGTTGAATGCTTTCTGGTTCCTCTGCCTCTTTGCCTCCTTGATTGAATGTTGAATGCATGTTCCACCCTTCAACTACCTTGGCATAGGTTCAAGCAAGTAGTTTTTGGGTACTCAAGTTGTATGGGCTAAGATGAAGGGGAATAGCTCAAGTTGTATGGGGCAAAGACGGCATGACACAACCTTACCTTAGATGAAGCCAGAGCCCAGCCAGAAGCCAGCAAGATAAGCCTTCACCCTCAATCCTAGAGCCTTCAAACAATTCCTAACTCCCATAGGAATCCCTCAATGATGAGCTATAAACTATACCCCGGATATCCTATACCCAGGGGCCCAGGGGTCTAGAAATTATGTTGTTATAGGTTTTAATATTTTTCAATTCAAGAACTCTCATTGAACAACAAATTTAAATCTGTTATTTACAAGGGTTTGTTTAATTTTGGATCTTGTATATGCTCTTTGGATTTGTTCTTTATCTCACGCACAAAACGATTTTCATTAACATTTTATGAGTTTGATTCATTTAGAGTAAAAGATATTTATAGAAGAGAATAAATTAATATAAAGAGTTTTGATAAAGATATTCATTAACTCATTATTGGATAACTCATTTATTCCAATAGTCTTCCAGATTTTGTTTGTACTTTCTTATAATAATTGGCCAAAAATTAAAATTAAAATTAAAATGAAATGTTAGTAAAATCATCAATTTTATTATTTTAAAAGATTAAAAAAACTCTAGTATCTAGAATAGATCTCTATTATCTAATTTTTTTTATAGTTTTTTACTTATAAATTTATTTCAAGTATTTACATAATTACAAAAATATGATTTTTTTTAAATTAAATGAAATTATTAATACATGTAATAAGATAAAAAATTATTGTCTAATCAATGTGTAAATAAACTTATATAATCATACGAGTTAAATAATAAATCTAAGCTATTAAGTTTAGCCATTTCCCCTTTATTTGTAATATTGTGGCCTTTTTTATTTTCTCAACTAATTTGCTGGTATATCTTTAGCCATTTTTCAATATTTTTACTATTAATCTGGTAAAAATATAATTTTAAAATGTTCCTCACATTCTGAGCCTTTCAGCAAGCCATTTCCTCTTCAATTTGGCCATCTAAAACTCAAGATATGGCTCACAAATGTTAGGACTTTGAAATTGTTGATTTCATCCTTAGATTGATTTTGGACTATTGTTTTATGAATCTTACTCTTTATCCCACATGCATTATATGAAGACATTACTTGATGTTTATATTATTTTTGTTGTTGATAATGGCTAATGTGTGAAACTATAGGAAGTATCTAATGTGGATCTTTCACTAAAACTTTGTTTGAACGCAAAAATGACATGACTGTGAAAAACCTAGATGCCCACAAATCCATAAGACCTATTAAAGGAAATTAAAAACTAATAAAGTTAAATAAAAATTAAAACCTATTAAATGAAATTAAAAAACAATAACAATAAAGTTAAATAAAAAAATTAAACCATCTAGGGGGAGCTCCTAAAAATTTTAGATAAAAATTAAATTAAATAATGAAAATATGATGAGTGGTGGCACAAATGAATGATGAAAATATGATAAGTGTTGGCACAAATGAATGACTATTGGATGAAAACCCCGTTCATAGATATCTATGCAATTATGATACTGATATGGTGCTTGAATGATGAAAATATGATGAGTGTTGGCACAAATGAATGACTATTGGATGAAAACCCCGTTCATAGATATCTATGCAATCATGATACTGATATGGTGTTGTGCATTTAGAATCTGGATGTTGGATGATATATAGAATCTCGAACATCTCAAAAAATCACATAAACAAACCTTGGTCACAAATCTCTTAGAAAATGAATCTCTTATATCTAGATTAGATAAAAGTAGAACCAAGAGATGAAATAGTGAGGACATGTGGCATTGATTCTAACTAATTAACATCCTTGTTATGACATATGGATTTGAGAGACAAATCAACTACCACATCATCAGAAAATGACAATAGTAAAAAATCTTTCAAGGGACATAACTTTGTGTCCCAAACTTAGAATATTTTATTATATTACTGAAAAAATATTATTAAGGAGAAGATGATGGTGACTTCAAAAGTAAGAAATGATGAAACTAAGACAAGTAAAATTATACATTACTTAGTGCATTAAAAGTAAATTATACATCGGTCTATGACTTATCATAAATAATGAAAAACGAACATGAAAACAAAAGACTATTGAAACTTATGATTGGCCTCCAAGGTCGCTGGTTTGTTTCACTTCCTTCCTAACTTTTTCTTGCTTAGAGCTTGAGTAAATCCATTCTTGTCTTTTTCCTCTCTAGATTTGACTAGGAGTTTCTCTACATTCTTAGGACAATCCATGAACAAATTACCATGATCCTGACATTTTCTACACTGAAAGGGGATGTGTTCATGATTTAAATTTTAGATCCACTACTCATCCTAGTAGGAGATAGTAATTGACTCAAGATCCCTTTCTACATTCATATATTCTTAAATAGGATGTATAGCACCAGGAAAATTACAATTGGTGGGTGATTTTCCTCGGACGGAGATGGCCAGTTCCTACGAATGAATAGAGGTGGATCGCGATGAATGTTGATGTTGTAACCATTTGAAGATTTGGAAATCTCTGCTACACAGATCTTGGTGAGGGAAGATCTGGGCAGATTGCCGAAGAATTCGCAGATCTCTAGCTACAAACGCACCGAACGATCTACGAAAGGGAAGACAAATTTTCCAATTTCGTAGATCTCTTGCTTCGATTACGGTCACAAATCAATTGGTAGGATAGGGATCCCCAAGAGCATCAATGTATTTCTATTAATTAGGTGGAGGTTTCCTCCTATGAGCACGCTGATATGGCGTCACTGGACCTCATACTTACTATATTTCTGCAGAGTTGTCTCTGCAACTATAGATCCAGCCTACCCCTTTTAGGATCTGAAGGCAGAGAAGGCGAAGGTGTTTTTCAATGGGGATAAACTCCACAGGAACCATTTCCACTTTATTTTTGACAACCCATGGAGTCAGGAGCACTCTAGATCAGACTCTAACCAAAAAATCTATGAATCTAGTATATCTAGGATCGGAAGTATAAGTTGGAGAGAGAGTTGAAGCATTGAGAGACGGTATGTAAGGGTTACATCTTAAAAATCGACCAACTGCGTGGAACTCCATCTGGTTTTAGATCTATACGTTGTCCCCCGTTATGACGATCTGAGTACTGGGCAATGGCATGGAGCATATTTGGTTGGTACAAACATGATGTTAAGTGTTATCACTTAAAACCACAGTCCACCTATGTCCAAAGATTCATATAAAAAAAAAAAAAAAAATTGTTTAAGTCAATAGGTTTCCATGTGTGTCACTTTGAAGTTAGAATTTCAAAAGGTATTGATGCGAGTCTTTGTAAAAAACCGTTAGATACCCTCCATCATTATTGTTTAAAGCATGTCTTGTCTTGTTTGCATCATTTGGATTTTGCGCAGTTTCGCAGCGCGATCTGATTGGCCGATTTAGCTACGCAATCATTTTTCCACATTTTCGCAGCGTATCATCTAGCAGCCATTTCGTATTGCGGTTTGTCAATTCATAATTGTCTGCGCTACGAAATCGGGGATTCAGGGTTTTTTGCAGCGTGTTTTCTTGAAATGTCAAATCTGGGGAGATGAGTCATTAGGTCCGTTCACATTTTGTCAGTCGCTGTCTTCTCTAGGTCATGATAGGTTATCATTCCGCCATCAGGTTTAGGATCATGCACATGACGATTATTTTAAGAAATCTTATGAGGTATAGTTGTGTCATAATGTTTATTCATGGTGCGTTAACATGCCTGTTGTATGACGAGTTTTTGAAAAAACGCAAAGAAGCCCGAGTTTTCATTTGAAGGGATCATTGCAAGCGAGCCTGCACTCCAAAGCCGAAGCTGTTTTGTGAATTATAGCCGCTGTTAGTTCTCTGTGTGAAGATATTCTGAGCAAGATGGAGAAAAGAGTACATCAATCCGGAAGGTGCCTAAGAACAGAGCCAGAGGGGCTTGATCTTACGCTCAGAGATGAAGGTGTAGCACGAGCCTTTAAAAATGCTGGTTGCTGGAGGTTTTGCGAAAAATTGAAGGGAGGACATACAGAGGTAACGAAAGCTTTTGCATTGAATTTTACTAGCTTGAATTCTAAGGTTTCAATGCTAGAGTTTCCTGTGTCTCCACAAGCCATTTCTATTGTCACTGAAATTCCGAGAGGAGGACAAGAGTGGTTCAAAAATTTCAAGTTTGACATGACTCCCTGTAAGGAATTCTTGAAGGAACAGTATGTAAATGAGGACCTCACCAAAGTTGTGCCAAGGAATTATATAAAAGAACATTATGCTCTGCTCCTTACAGGCATCCAGAAATACCTAACATGTGAGGGGAGGTACACCAAAGTTTATTCTTATCATTTCAAGCTCTTGTTACATTTCACAGGTAAAGCATCAATAGACATCCCTTTTTACTTATTCAGAAGCCTTAGTAAAATGTGTGACAAAGTTCAGTTAAAGAAAGATGATTGTGAAACATCCCTGTTTCACCATGGTTTAATAAAGTTGCTGGTGTTAGATAGTTTGCAAAAAATTGGTAGAGATTGGGATTCTTTTATTTTTATGGCCGGCTTTCAAAGAAAGACAGGTCTCACACCATTGCCGGATAGGGAAAAAGAAGGAAGAATTGAAGAGCCTACCTTGGCTGAGCTCAGAAAGGAGGTGAAAGACCAAAAGAAGCCCAAAACCAAGTCGAGGAAATCAGAGAAGCCTCTGGTCATAAAGGAGACACCCAAGTCATCAAAGGAGAAAATCAAACACCAGAAAGATGCACCAGGGCCAAGTGGAATTGAACAAATGACAAGAATCAGAACCAGAAGTCAGCTAAGCAGAGAAAAAGGAAAATCAATAGCAGTGGAAGAAAGCCCTATGTCAAAGGCTAGTCTAAAAGATTTGCTGGAGGCAATTGATTTTGAACAAGCCACATCAGTGCAGGTTGAGTCAATGCCTATTGACCTAACCCAATCATCATCTGATAGCACCAAAAAATCAAAAGCCTCAAAAAGGCTAAGGTTTGAAGAGTCTGGTAAGGAATTTATGGTCAAACCCCGAAGGCCAGTCACCAGGGGGCAAATCAAAACAACTGAGCAAATTCACAAGGATGAAGTAGCTGTCAAGGTAACTGCAACAAAGGAAATTAAACAACTGCCTAAAGAAGAGAAGGTAGAGGAAATCAAAAGAAAACCATACACCAGAGGACAGGCCAAAGAAATGGAAAAGCAGATACCTCAAGCAGAAAAAGCAAAGGAGGTCAAAAAGAAAGATATGGAGAAAAAAAGTTCCCATTGTCAAAGAAACTAAAACCTAATCTTAAAAGGAGCAATGGGAGGAAGCTGAGGAAGAAATGGCTAATTTGGAGAAAACTCTATCAGAAATTGCAGCCATGGAAAAAGAACTTGCAAAACTAAAAGCTCAGTTAGGCAAGTTAGCTGCCAAATAAAAACTGCAAAATTTTTAAGGTCAGGTATTGCGCCAAGTTTTGTTTTATGTTTCTTAAGCTAATTAATTTTTGAGGCATGTATAAAAGGAAGACAAATTAGTAATTTTGGAACCAAGGGTGAAGCTGTAACAGTCAAAGTAATTGAAGAAATTCATTGAAGACTGTGATTTTGCAAAAGAACAGCAGTTTCGTAGCGCGCTACGAAACTGCTGTAGGTGACTGTTTTTAAAAGAAAATTCAAAAATGATGCTGAGGTCATCAAATTTTGTGAAGAAAGGCTTCGAGGATAGGAAGGAAATCATAAATGGTTTCCAAAGCCTTCAAAGAATGACAAATGTAAATCTTGTTGCATAAAGGTGAAACTTTTTTGTCTTTACTAAAGTTTTCATAAAGTATCTTTATGACCGGAAAATTAGGGTTTCTGGTAGGATTACCAAAATTTTGAGTTGAACACCTGGCAGTGTCCATAAAGCGTCCAGATTATCAGTCATAAGGTGTTATTGCATGGTCATTAAGGTCATTGTACAGCTTCAAGCACGTTTTGTTGGAAAATAAACATGGATTAAAGCAGGGACCGTGAAAACAGAGGATATATCTTCATCAAAAGCTGAGTCAGCAACACAGTTGGAATCCAAGGCAGCCAGTTCAGTGAATGCTCCTCAAATATATTTCAACCACTACAGGAAAGGCACAGGTGTCAAAGATCAGGAGAGAATCATGCACACGAGGAGATGGTAGTAGAGTTTGATCAGAAATAGGACTCTATTGTATTAAAAGCACAATACCTCTGTATTCAAGAAGTTAGTTAAAATATAGATAAGGTAGTTAATGATAGGTTTTCGAGCTCCCCTCATGCTGGAGGAGGAGTCTCAAGTAGCTTAAGTTTTGTTTTCCTATATATAGGAAAAACTCTGATGTAAATGGGGTTGGAGATTTTTATCAAAAGACAGAGTTTTCATATTGGCTTATGTAAAGTGTTTTCACAGTAATAGAAAGTACATTGTTTCTTCCCAAGATTCATCTTGTGTTTCAAATGTTCAGAATATATGTGGTTTGGTTTTATTCATCTTGTTTTACAGTTCACTAAACATGCAATCACTCTGAATTCACATAAGTGCTCAGACTTCCTGTGTATGTTTTTTGAGTTGAGGTTCTTCTTGGTAAATGTTTTGAACATTGAGACATTATATGCCTTGGTTTCCATGATTGAGTAGCTACTTGTTTACTGTAGGAATGTATGACTCCATGAGCCCAATGGGAGAAGCCTTATTTTTGTTGTTCCAACCAGCATGAATTTCATATACCAATTAAAGAGTTAGCCATCTTTCTTGCCCTTTAATGCATATCAAAAATCTGTGAGAGAGCCCTCTCTGACTAAGGAGGCCAAACCTTAGTCTAAAGCCTGGTCTGAAACAGTTTCATGAGATCTTATTAAGTAGCAGCCCTTAGTACTGATTTTATGATAACAGACTACTCTGGTGGAATTTCTATGATGGAAATTTCTCTGTCTTTAGAAATTAATAGATCCAATGCTTAATCCAATCATGTTTTGATCGAAGCCTTAAGCTTATATTTCACATTGCATACCTCTATCTTCTAAAAACTCTGTTCTCTTAACTCTAGACTCTGAGATATGGAACTAAAATCTTTTTGTTGGTGTAAATTGAACTTTCAACCGAAACAAATGATTGGTCTCATCTACAGACAATTCATAAACAAATAACATTATATATATTAATTCAGAGAACATATATATTAACTTGAATATGAATGGGAAAAGTTTATAGGACTTCAACAACTATGTAGTTTTCCTTTTTAAACAAAAATCAAAATCTCTTTCTCTCCTCTCAAATATCTCTAAGTCTTTCTTCACACATTTGTAATCTATTTATTTATAAGAAATCATATGGTTAGATTAAACATCCACCCTTCACGTCCTCTACTCCACTCATTTTTCACTCTTCCTATCCTTACATACCTCTTCTACATTCAATTTACACAATTCTTTGGAGAAATTTTTGGTTCCTAATTAGTTGGGATTATGTCCTCTATTTTAGGGGAAAATCACACCTAAATACCTAGCCCATCTAAAATAGCACATACATGCTAGCTCATCAAAACCTCTATAACAACTCTAAATTCTCTCCTAGAACTAAAACAACATATAATTAAATGGGAAATTTACCTTTCTACTTTTGCTAAATTACTCTATATTATACAAATTTGATTAAGGGAATCCACTCTCTTTAGTAAATTCATAGGATCCCCCTTTTGAGGTCAATGATAAGGTTTGAACTATGTAAGATGCTTTTACATCACCAAATATTCTTTCCAAAATGAATATTAGGCATGCCTCTTCCTCATCGATATATATGTAAGAGAATTTTCTCCTTCACACAAGAGGTATTTTCACTCCAATTAAAAAAAATGCCATTGAAGAGGGTAAAACATAGATAAATGTAATCAGAAATTGAAGATATTACAGAAGAATTACAATATTACAGTAGAAAAATTATTTCTCCTCTTTCTAATTCTCATCCCCTCCAATACCTTCATATTATTCTCTACGTAGTAGGATCTATAGAGAAAATGAGAAGGCTCAAGACAATCATTTTGTAATCCCAACTACTGGTGAATTTTTTTTATTAATAGAATGGATTTTTTGATTTGATACTTCTATCATCCCCATAAAACTACTATGTGGTTAATGAACTATTATATTTATTATGGAATCAAGACTAAGGTTTAGTCAAGTATAAATGCATGCAAGTTATGCTTGTTATTTCCATCTTTATTTCTTACCTTATATAATGTTGAATAATCTAATGAACTATTGTTTCCTTACCCATTAATTTTATGTTTGATGAATATTTACTAGGAAAGTAATTAAGCTTCCTCATTTGCCCATATTATTTATTTTTGACTTATTTTCCTTTCCTAAATAAGTTATGGCTCCCATTGTTTAGAATATCATTCATGTGGTTGAATGTTTCATATGCACTAACTTTTGAGTCCAAATCCATTGAAGAAGTGAGTCATTGTGAAGGGCTAGTTGCAAAATGGATGGAAGAGACTTTCCTTAAAGTAGAATAGTTAAGTATATATTGGAGATGGGTAACTAATTAATTACTTTGCTTTTTTTCCACTCATTCCTTATGGTCATTTTGGATTTTGTGCCTTGTCTTTTTTCTTCCGAAACCCCAATGGCATATGCTCTCCTATCATCCTTATGCATAGAAAAGTATGATAAGTTTATTAAATTTCATACATGGTAGCATTGCCATGTAACCGAGTGAGCTTAGTTTCCAATAGGTTAGGTAGGTAAGTCACTATTTTTCTTAAATCAATTCCCTAAATTTTACTCTAGACCTTTTAATATTTATTTTTATTTCCAACAATACTTTGAGAACAAGTTTCCACTATCCAAAAAAAGAGTTTGAGAAGAGGTAATTTTTTGACTCCATGTCCCAATGGATTAAGGCATTGATATACATTCCCTAGAATCTAGATGTTTACATCTTACAAGCATGAATGATATCATAAAATGACATAATGTTATTACCTTATTGAGCCCAAAGAAATTACATTTTTAATTACATTCGAAATGAAGCTTTTCCTTTATAGTTTTCACATACTCCAATATACCTCCCTAATTAGCCAAAATTTCATTAACATTTTGTCCCTTGGAACCCTTCATGAATGTTTAAAATCGTAACCTTTTTTTTTTTCTCGGCAAGGCTATCTAATCTATTATATTATATACAGGTAAACATTACAATCAAAAAGACATGCTGCCCAGGGCCTCCTGTGGCACCTTGGGTGGCTTTACTTGACTCAGAATTCACCCTTGCAGGGGCAGCACTTCCCACATGATAAAACACAGAGTTGTTTCCAGGTCATACCAAAACGGCCCACGCAGGGGCATCAAACAGACAAAGCATTACAGACTTTGCAAGGCCTACTGCCCATACTATAGTGAACATGAACATAAACTAGAACTGAAAAGATACAAACATAGATATTTAGCTTAATCCAGGCCCCTATCGAGACCCAGAACCTATACCAGACCTGAGAGAGAGAAATGTATGATAGAGTGTGCTGCTGGGGACTAATCTTCAGGTTTTTCTTCAGTAATTCTGCTCCAGCCTTTGCCTTCTAGGATGCCTGCCCATATTGCCATAGGGTCCTGCGCTGTGGCCGGCTTCTCCTGCTCTTGAAGTCGGGTAGGGGACTGTTGAAGCTCCTTCTCTAGATTCCCTTTGCAAATGTCGGCTGCACGACTGGGCGTTTCTCTCTACTGCCCTCTGGAAGTACCTCTGCTGCGACCGGTTGCGTTCCCTCTTCGTCCTCCTCAGGAGCCTTTGTAAAAAGAATCGAGATGTGTGCGTTAATACCAGCATTGTTCTGTGAGCTGCCAAGGGTAAAAATGACTGAGCCGAACGCTGGAAGCAGGGGTGCTCCATCATTGGAACTGTCGGCCTCCATGAAATGACTGGCTTGAATAGGAGTGGCTCCCGCCCTCTGTGGCAATAGCAACAACAACAGTGATGGTGGACATCTGCTGCAGGGTGGCGTGAAGACTCACCTCGCCCAGAACCTCTTCTACATGGCATTCTTTCTCGAGGATGCACCATGATTTCAGCGGCGCCCAAAGATTTTACCAGAACAATGCTTGAGGGCTTGATGTGATTGCGTCCACCCCCAATTGAACTTTATCCCCAAATTGTCCCAAAGCAGAGCTCAACCTCACATAAGCAGTGCCCAGGATAAACAAGCATGCAGTAATCTTTGTCACGATGAATGCCTTCGCTCTTAGCAAGAACAACAATAGTAGAGAGACACTTTCCCTTAGAGATCTGAGTTGCTTGCTCTGCACTCTGAGTCCAGAACAGCAACATTCCTTCTTTCTTAAACCAGCAAACATTCTCTCGAATTTTTCCCGCATTGATTGCCCTCTGCAAGCTTGCCATCGTTCCCTGCAACCTCATTAAGGTTCCTGCTCTGCTCCTCCCGTATTAACGTCTCGGCAGTGAGGGGCATTAAAATCCTTTGGCTATCATGTGGCGGCACATGCTGGGCATGTGGCTCCTCACAACCTAGTGCGTTGACACCCGCATCCAGGGAGGCAGCCTCTCCTTGGATCAGGCTTTCACATTCCTGGAGCTAGTGCCTGTTAGGAATGATGTTCATGTTTCCAAGAAGGAGGGTGTGTTCGGTCTCTACCCCAATATTGGCCAGGAGGTCAGCTATTTTGTTGCCTTCTCTCTTAGTGTGGATGAAGGAGATGGCTCTGTTATTGCTCAGCTTTTGTGCTATGTCATTTAGCCTTGCTTCAAGTCTCCAACTGGGTGCTACTTTCCTTGCTTGCGAGCCGTTCTGTATGCAAGTGGCCATGTTGATAAGAATCTGAGAGTCGCCTTATACAATAAGGGGTTGAAGATTGAGATTCCAGGCTTGCAAAAGACCTTGCCGAAGGCCTTCTAGCTCTGCTGAATTGTTGGTATCCCACCCCATGTTCCCAAAATAAATCTGCATAGGAGTGCCTTCATGGTCCCTCAGTATGCCACCAAATCCAGCTGCTCCTGGGTTGCCTTTGGAAGCCCCATCAAAATTAAGCTTATATGAGTTTTTGGGGCGGGCTTTCCAATGGCAGTTGTCCTTGAAGTTGCTATTGGATGGGCGATTCTTGAGCGTTTCTTGAGGTAACTGCAGCTGCCAATTGTCTAGAATGTTTTGTTCATTATTTGTGGATGGGAGATCTTCCTTAGTCCACACTTGAAGCGAAATCGTTTCTTGTATATTCCTGTGTATCCGGTTCCAGGTTTTTACAGTAGGAGATCATTTGTTTTTGAATATGCGTTGGTTTCTTTCCTTCCAAACATTCCATAAGACGATCCCCGGGATGATACTCCATAAATGGTTGAGGATCTCGCTTTTGAAGGGATGCTTTGGCCATTATCGTATGGAGTTGATGATGTCGCCTTCCCCTCTGCATCTTTTTTGGCATCTGAAACAGACCTTATCCCAAAGTTGGTTGGCTAGAGGACAGGTATCCAGGAGGTGTTGAAGAGTTTCTTCACTTTGAAAGCAATTATGACAAATCGAGGGGCCATGAAAGTTTCGCTTTCTAAGTTTATCCCATGTGAGAAATTTTTTGTGTCCAACCAGCCAGAGAAAGTATGAGATTTTTGGCCAGGATCCAAGCTCCTAGATTTTGCTCCATAAAGGGTCTGGAGGTGTGGGGAAGTTGCAAATCACCTTGTAGGCTTCAGAGGTAGTGTAGGTTCCCTTGGGTTGGTATCCCCATTTGAGGATATCCCCTCTGTCATCCTGCCTTATGCTTCTTTTCCTTAGCTCGATCCTCAGCTCTTCTTCCTTCCTAGCATCTGTGTTGTTGAGAATTTGGTTGCTCTGTTTCCATTTTTTGAAACCATACTCCATCTCCTGCGTCCAGAATTGATGAACATTTTCCTGCTGCTGCTCCTGCCTATCTGGTATCAAAGAAGGCTGAAGAACACTTGTGAGTTTGGGCATTTGGTTCCAGGCATCAGTCCAAAATCTTGCCGTGCGTCCATTTCTGATTTCCCAGAAGCTGTGCTTTTGAATTAGATGATAGTGCTGTTTGGCAGCATTCCATATTAGCGATCCCTTTTCGGTAGGAGTGAATCTGATGAGTTCTTCTTGAGGTCTGCTTCCAACATATTTGGCGGTCCAGATTTTGACCCAGGGCTTATCTGGGTTAGTGATCCAATGCCACCAGATCTTGGCATTCATAATGGAATTGCTGTACTTAGGGTCCCTCAGCCCAATGCCTCCTTTGTCTTTGGGCATGCATACATTGGACCATTTAACCAGGGCCCATTTGCGATTGGTAGCTGAGTTGCTCCATAGAAAGTTACGCTGAAGGTTCCTTATGCTTTTTAGTACCCATTTTGGCGCTGCAAGGATAGAGAACAGGTACAGAGGCATTGCCTGAAGGACCGATTTGATGAGAACCACTCGACTGGCTAAGTTTAGAGATGTATAAGTCCAGAGGTTGAGACGGTTATCAAGTTTCTCAAGTAGGGAGCGCCATGCGGGTTTCTTAATGGCTGATGCCGTGAGGGGTGCTCCAAGGTATTTGGAGGGGAGGATTGCAGAGGGGAAGCCCAGGATACGAGTTACAGTAGATTTGACCGAAGGAGGAGTGTGAAAGAAGAAAACCTACGATTTAGAGCAATTGATATGAGTGCGAGAGGCTTCTGAGAAATCTTGGAGGAGGGATTTAAGACGGAGGGCTTCCTGAGTAGAGGGATAACCAAAAAGCATAGTGTCATCAACGAACTGCTGATGAGAGGTGGCTAAAGAGTTGTGAACTGAGATTTCATTGATCTGATGAGAATGGAGGACTTGTTTAATGTGACGGCCTAGTCCCTCAGCCATGAGAACAAAGAGAAAGGGGGATAGGGGATCCCCTTGCCGGATTCCCCTGGTGGGTTTGAAGGGGCGGGAGGGAATGCCATTCACAAGGATGGAAAAATGAGTGGATGTTATTAGGCTCATAATCCATCGGACCCAAGAGGAGCAAAAACCAAAAGCTTTTAACATATGATATATATAATTCCAACTTAGTTTATCAAATGCCTTGGAAAGATCCAATTTAAGAAGCATACCTGCTTGCTTTGAGTGCTTGAGGGAGTGAATGATCTCGTGAGTGAGTAGAATACCGTCCATAATTTGTCGTCCTTCCATGTACACTGACTGTTCTAGAGAGATGAGCCCGGGAAGGAGGGGTTTGAGCCGATTTGCAATGACTTTTGATATGACTTTGTAAATGACGTTGCATAAGGCAATTGGCCTGAATTTATCAGGGGTGATGGAGTCCTCCTCTTTGGGGATGAGAGTGATGAACGTGGAGTTGAGGGAGGGGAGAAGCCAGCGCATAGCCCTGGATTCTTCAACTAACTGCCAGACTTCTGTATTTATCATATCCCAAAAAGTGTGAAAGAATGTGGTAGTAAAGCCATCTGGGCCTGGGGCTTTACCTTCTTTGAGCTGAGACATTGCCTCATCCACTTCCTGGAGGAGAATAGGACGCATCAGAAGCTCATTGTGTTCCTCCGTGATGAGCTTTGGCACATTGTTGATAATTTTGCTAAGAGCCTGTTGCCGGTCTTCTATTTGCTCTTGATGGACCAGTTGAAAGTGATTGAGGAGCACCTCTTCAATTTCCCCGTGTGTCTCTACTTTTGCCCCTGCATGATTTTGGATGAAGGGTATGTTGTTATGCATCCTTCTCTGCACTGTAGTTTTGTGGAAGAATTTGGTATTACGTTCCCCCTCCTTCAGCCATCTGACTCTTGACTTTTGCCTCCAGTAGATTTCTTCCTGCTTTCTCCTGTCCTCCAGTTGGCTATGGATGAGCCGTTCCTGCTCCAGAGTTGCTTCCGTGTGCCCTTTCGAGATAATCCTTTGGTGGAGAACCTCCAGCTCCTGAGTTAGCTCTCGCTGCGCCTCGAAGATATTTCCAAAGGTTTGCCTGTTCCATTTTTTTAGGTGATTTTTGAGAAATCTTAACTTCTGCTGGAATTGATACATTTTTGCTCCTGCTGGGGGGATGAACAAGGCCCAGGTGTTCTTGACAAAGTCCCTGAATGTGGGGTGCGTAAGCCAGAACCCTTCAAAGCAGAAGGGTCTTTTTATTAAGTTACCTGGTCTTTGCCATTGTAGAGCGATCGGCCAGTGATCCGATCCTGTGTGAGCAAGAATGGCTGCTCAGATGTCTCCTCCTAAGTGGACCGCGTTGTCGGAGAGGAGGAAGCGATCTAGTTTGGAGGCGATTTGATATTTGCCAGCCCTGCGATTTCTCCAAGTAAAGGTGCCATTACAGAACGACATATCTATGAGGGACGTCGATTGGATGAATTCCTTGAAGCGACTGACTTCTGGTTCCATTCTGTTCCTCCCTCCTATCTTCTCTTCAGTTTTAGTAATCATGTTGAAGTCCCCTGCAACAATCCAAAGTGGGTTCCTTCTGTTGTTACTTAGAGCTTCTATCGTGTCAAGGAGCGCTACTTTACTTCTTGTGTCTTGCGGGAAGTATACATTTGATAGGTTGCCATGAATATTGGTGCCCAAAATGTGAAAGGTCGCCTGTATGAGATGGTGTGCTGCATGAAAATCTGTGAGGGATACCGCTTGGGTATTCCAAGCTATAGCCAGCCCTACTGAAGCTCCAGAGGCGTCTACTGCAACTGAACGGCATCTTGGCCAGGCTTTCGAAAGAATGTTGCCTAGCGTAGAACTATTACACTTAGTTTCTTGGAGAAAGCACATTTGTGGCTTTTCCTTTTTTATCATGTTTTTTAACATCCTGAGTTTTCCGGGGCTGTTTAGCCCTCTTAAATTCCAAGACACCAGCTTCATGATTTAACCATTGACAGAGGGCTTGTAGTACTTTGTCAACTTAGCATATCTGCCTGAGTCTACCAGGATTTTCCCAATCTCAATCATTCTTTGCAGATCTGTCTTCCTTCGTCTCTTTTTTGTATCCTTTGGGCGTAGATTTCCATCCAATTGGCTTCCTAGTTGTATCCCGAGTTGGTGCTGATGATAGGCTCGTGAGATAATCACTTCGAGCTTATTAAGTTGGTGCTCTAGAATTGAATCGTATGCTTTCTTTTTGCAGGCAAGTTCTAATTCCATAATATCTAGGCCATTCAGATCTATGCTTTCTGGCTCTTCTTCCATTATTTGCACTTGATTGCTGTCTTCAGTGCTGGTCTCTGGAATCTGGGGGAGATCTTCTTTTCCGTCAACTTCCATTTCCTTGTGGATCTCCACTGTATCTTTCTGATCTCGGTTAAGGATAGTGGGGATGATGATGGGGGGAGGAGATTTGGGAGGGGATTTTGATGGAGGGGGAGGTGAAGAGGAAGATGGGTGATCAAGGTTGGCATAAGAATTAGTAGGGAGCTCATCAGAGGATTGTCCAAGAATATCAAAGCTGTTCTTGGTTACTGGGCCATGGGATTTGTTAGGCTGGGGTTTGAACCCATTTTGGGGTTTTTTGTGAGAGCGCTTCCTGCTTGAGACTTTAGTAAAGCCGTCCTGGGTTGGGGTATCTGAAGGGTCAGGAATACTGATTTTGGCATTTTGAGGGCAATCCCTAAAGAGATGTCCTAGGGCATGACATTTTCTGCACCGAAATGGAACATGTTCATAATCGAGAGGCTGGATCCATTCTTCATCTCGATGGGCAAGAGTTACCGACTCTGGAAGAGCTTCATTCAGGCAAATGAAAACACATATTTGAGCATAGGAGATGTACTTACGTGATTTGGTTTCTTCTGTCGCTCTGATGTACTCTCCCACCCCATTTCCGATCCCCCTGAGGATGTCCTCATCCTAGTATTCATCCAGGAGAGAGTATAATCTGATCCAAATTGGCGCCCATGTAAGATCTTCCTTGTCTGGATTGAATCTGGGGATCCATTCCCTTAGGTACAATCCTGCTGAGTCAAAAAAGTAGGGCCCTTCTCCTAGTATTTTGTATTTGTCCTCTAGACAGAAAAGATTGCAGTGAAGAAGCCTTTCGGTCCTAGCTGCAGAGTGACATCTCCCTTGGGTTTCCATTTCGCTACTATCCAACCATATAGGGCTTTCTCAGTCGGCCAAAACCCTATGAACTTCCCAATGAGGGCATGATCTCGCATGTACTCTATTCGTCTGTCACTCTTGTCTCCCGGTAGCTCTATTCATGGTCATTCCTTGGCCACTGGTCTGCACGTTGTTGAGGATATTTTCGGACCTTCTTCAGGCTTTTCTTTTCCTTCTTGTGAATCGCTGTCTTCGTCTTTACGCCTTCCATTTTCCTTATTGTGATTTTGGGGTTTTTTCCCCCTGTTCAGGATTTCTTTGTCAACTGAACCGAAAATAACGGTTTACACATGATCATGCTGCGATGGGGAGGGCTCTGACGCCCCCCAAGAGGTTGTGCCATTGCGTTGCCTTAATGCTCTGCAGCTCTGTAGCACTGCAGAGGCCCTCTCTCCACCCTTGATGGTCTTCTCTGCTGTGCTGTCGGTGCCGTAGGTGGGTTGCTCAGAACCCTAGCTCCGTCTCCGTCCCTCGAATTCCTGTAACACAAAAATAATATCTCGATCCAATTTCATATTAGTTTGGGCGTAAAATCCTAACCTTTTCTCCCCATCCTAATTTACAAATTAGGCACCTTCCTGTTGTCCAAATTGTTTCCTTGGAAGATTTCAAGATCAATCTTGATTCCTCAATTGGCCCCCTCTTCTCATGGGTTTAACTATTGTGTTGAAAAATTTCACGAATAACCTTGATTCCTTATTCAATCCCCCTTCTCATTATTTGAGCTAATGCTTTTGATGGACTGTTGTCTGGTTCCAATGACAATCTTCTAAATCTGATTGCTATGTCTTCAATTTGTTCCTTCCCCAATTCCTGGAGATCATCACTCATGAAATCTCTACTTATACAATAAGAGAATGCCTATAATAGCTGTCACAAATTCACCACAATTCCGCCTTGCTGCCACTTTAATATCTATTCACTATTCTCTTATCTAAACAGAGTATATGGTTTGCGTATAAAATCTTGAACGCACTGCCATGTAAAACTCCAATGCTGTACTATATAAGCATTGAACGCAATTTCCAACATAATATATGAACGGAAAAGCATTACCCACATTATAGATGGATGGGGCGCACAACTTTATCAACAAACATCACTATTTTAAGCCAATTAACTTATTACAGCAGCGTATTACATATCAGATGGACAGAGCACATGTATTTCACTGTTTTATCACCATGCTATGTCGTAATACAAACCAGGCAGTGTATTAAACATATGATGAATAGCGTTCCGGTTGATGGAGGCAGCGCACGGTAAATTCATTAAACATTACCACTCGGACAGCATTTAAATTGTAAAGACAGTGCATTACCAATTGGAAGACAACGCACTGTGTGTATCTCGTAATTGCTACAGCTTTCAATTAAACTGCCACCGCTCCCAAATTTTGTACAGGCATACAATCACAAAGCCAGAAAGGACAGCATAAGCTCCGCTAGAAATTTAAAGCACACTCACTCTTGTATTAACGCCATAAAATTTTATGAACAGTGCGGAAATATTTATTTTTTTACACAGTTAACCAGTATATGGTTTTCATAGGTCCGCGCTCTCCCCTTTATCCAAGACACACACTCTGTTTTTTTTTCCTTCTCCGAAGAGCGGCTAATACATTCAATTTCCCATTGGTTCATGCATAAAAAAAATTTCTAATTCTAGTCTTTTACCTGAAAGGAAATTTTTCCTAGGCAGCTAAGTTTTTTTTACATCTTTTTCCTTTTTTTACTCATAATGTAAATCTTTATTTAGTACAAAAGCAGTTTTTACCTAGTAATTTAAGCTTTCTACCATTTAGTAAGTTTTATTCTCCATGCTCATCCTACTTTTAGAGAAAAGATAACATGTCTTAATTTTTTTCCTCTTTTTAACTGAGGAAAAACATAGGAACAGCAAGCTTTTCCCGTCTGAGTGCATGCACCTGCATCAGACTCCCAAGGTTGAAAATGATCATGATCTCCTGATCATGCTTTTTTTTTTTCTTGTCCGCCTGGATCCCATACTTTGTTCTGCAACCATCCAAATGCTTTATTCCTTTGTTGCCGCTGCATTTCTGTTGTCTTTTCCTCCATCTTCTTCTTTCTGTCAATCAGGTTCTGATTGCTCTTGCTCGCTGCTATTTTTATCTTCCTCCATTTGGATTGCTGCATCATCAACTGCCATATTTCTTCAATTTCTATGTCTAGTTTGTTGTTGTTGTTCCTAATTTCTGTTAATTCAGCTGCTATCACAGATGTTGTTTCTGCTATCGCCATAGATGTTGCTACCTCCCAAACTTTCTGTCCCTCTGCAACATACTTTGGCTCATCACCTGTAAACACAAACAAATTGTTAGCATTAAAATCACAAGACCCACTGGTCTTATTTGTGGATTCAAGCATGAACTTTTCTCTCTGCAGCTTCAAGTCTTTTTCAGGACCCAAAATTTTTTCATTGGCTTTCTCCTCAGCTTCTGCTTCATAACTGTCCTTCATGCACACTTCCCTGTCTTGTTTCCTCAGCAAATGAACTTGTGCATACGTCCTCTGTTTCTCCAGTTCTCTTCTCTGAAGATCTAGTTTCCTGTACAATTCAATAACTTCATTAGGAGTGGATTTTGGAAACTTCACACAACCTTTTATACCTTCAACGACTCTGGAGCAATCATCAGCTGGTTGAACATTTTGATTAGACTCTTCCGTCTTCACTTCCTCACCATTGCTCTGAACAGTCTTTTGTACATCCATCACCTGCTCCAAGTACTCCTTTTCTCCAAATAACAAGGTTTTTGAATCAGTCTTCTGTCCTGGTACATCTTCCTGCAAAGGCAACAATGTGTGATTGACACCATCCTTTCCAAATTTGTAGGTGTTCCTCTTCCCATCATGCATGGCTGCTCTGTCATATTGCCAAGGTCTTCCAAGAAATATGTGACACACGTCCATAGGCATCACATCACAAACAATTTTATCTTTATACTTGCCTACTTGAAATTCTACCTCACACTGTTCACTTACCAGCAGTTGATGTCCCTTTTGCAACCATGACACTTTATACGGTGTTGGGTGCCTCATTGTATTCAGCTTCAATTTCTCTACTACTTCTGTAGAAACCAAGTTGTCAGTGCTGCCACTATCAATGATCATCTGGCAACATTTCCCTTGAACTTTGCATACTGTCCTGAGTAAAGTTTTCCTCTGGGGCGGTTCAGTCACCTCCTTTGCTGACTTAAGTAAAACTTTATTAAGTACCAGAGACTTTCTGTTTTCTGGTGTATCCACTTCTTCTGTTACTGCTGCCACTGTTGCCTCTTCCTCAGCTGGAGCCACAATTGCATTCCTCTATTTTATTTCTGCACTCTCTGGGCACTCAAAAGCTCTATGTCCCAGCCTATTGCATCTGTAGCATCTTATTTCTCTGCCTCCTCCTCTGCCTCCTCTTCCTCTAGAAAAACTCCCTCTGCCTCTTGCATCACCTCCTGTGGATGCATGCTGGGTTGAGCTATTGCTAGCTCCTTCTGCAGGTGTTGTAGATCTTCCACTACCACCTTCACTTTCCTTTCCTCTGAAAGTCCCTCTCCCTCTGGCAAACTGCTTCCTCATGAATTTTTCTTCAGCCTTCAATGCTATCTCATAGGCTTCCTCTACTGTTTTTGGAGACAGTAAATTTATCTCATCCTGCATGTCCATTTTGAGGCCATTCATATATCTTGCCACCCTCTCATCTGTATTTTGGGCTTCTCGAGCTCTTATGCTCACCTTATAAAACTTTTATGTATATTCCTTCACTGTTAAAGCTCTCTGTCTAAGATTTTGCATTTGTCTAAATAATGTTTGCTGATAATTACTCGGCAAAAACTTACCTTTTAACTTTGCGACCATTCTGCGCTAATTCTTGGTTGGCTGCTTACCCAGTCTCCTCCTTTCCGCCTGCACACCGTCCCACCAAAGCGCTGCATGGCCTTTTAGTTTGGTGTCAACAAACTTTACTTTCTTCTCATCTTCCAATTTTTCATAATCGAAGAATTTCTCCATACTATTAATCTAGTCGATCAGTTTTTCTAGATTTAGTCCTCCTTGATATACTGGTACTAACTGGTTCCATGGCCTCGCTGTGGATTTCATCACTGAATGAAAGAGCTTCATCTCACGAGAAATCTCTACCGCTTCCTCCTCAGTAGCTTCAGCTTCGGGTTCACTCACGTCTCCATCATCTATATTCGTGCCGGAGGTTAGCGCATCCAATCTAGTTAGCAGCTCTGCTATGCTTTCCATTATTTCAGCGTTTGCAATAGGCCATCCTCTTCCACCACGTCCTCGTCCTCTTCCAACCCTGAAAGCCATCCTTCTCCTGCTCCTGAGATTCAACTCTATGTCAGTGGCTGGCTCTGATACCACAAATGATGGACCGGTCTCTGGCTCTAATGACAATCGCTCCAATTTGAGAACAATATCTTCAATACCCGGCTTTGTCTCCCTTGGATCATGGATTTATCGTGGGAATGCATCCACATGCGCCCAACAATCATAAACTAAACTCATGTAACTGCAACTTTGTAAGAGGATATCCATGAAAAAAATGTACGCACCACAATTTTAATGTGCATTTCAATCTTCACCTGTAGTATTATAATAATGCCAACTTTTAACGTATCTCCTATGAGTTATCCATATAGTATCCACCATGAACTTAATGCTGTCTACCAGTTGCAACTCAAATTCTAACGCACAGCAGTTTAATTATGTATTCAATTGATGACCGGAACACAGAATTTAAATACGCCCACCTATCCTTAACTTGCCACGGGATTATGCCGCACCTCAACACATTTACACACAAGGGTTTGCTGCCACGGGTTAGTGCCACGCAAAATCCAAATTTAAAGTTCCGCTGCCAGTAATTCACACAGTTCTATCGTTTTATAGGATTTATGAACGCACGGTATCACACGGTTCTACCAGCGTTCAAATGAAGTTCTGAACGTAGAGTATTAGAAATCCACACAGCGTACAATACCATTGTATAGGAGTTGCGCACGTACAGCAAAGGTTAAAACACACCTTCAGTCTTTTATTTATTAACAATACCAACAAAATTACATATGAACTGTTCAGAAATTACACAGTCACTACATAAATATTCTGCCTCCACAGATACGCGCGCTCTTCATCCTTCGAGACACTGTTTTTTTATTCATTAAAGAGCTGCAATTTGACTTTTTTTCCTACTGTCCATGCACCCAATATATCTATAATTCTGGAGTTTTACATGAGAGAAAATTCCCTCATTGGCGGCCAAGTTTGGTATCTTTTCTTTTTTCATGCCTAGCTGCCTTATTACAACAGTAGCTATATATAGTAATTTAGAGCTTTTCTTTGTTTTTTTATAACAACAAACTTAGCATGCCTTATTCTAAGCCTATCTGGAAAAGATGGCATGTTTTTTTTCTCCCCATCTAGTTTCTAAATTTAAGTGAAAAACATAGAAACAACAAGAAAAGGATACCACTCCTTGCTATGGATAATCTTTTTGATTTTTTTGAAATAAATCAAAAGATTTTTCCCCTTCAGTGATGCATCCGTGCCTGCATCAGGAAAAAAAAGAATTGATATAAATACCCGGAGAAGAGAACAAAACTATCCTTATTCAAATGTTGTAAAAACAAGAAACTTGTAGCATTCTTAAGGATTCAAATACGTGTACCAAGATGGCGGTTTTCCATTTATTTTTCAAACATAATAAAAAAGAAATGTTGCAATAAATTTATTTTAGATCTTGATATATTGAATGTTTATAAGCATAATAAGTTATTTAAACAATATTTAAAAAAACTAAACCTAATAAATATATATATATGTAAAAATTTTGGAGGTTACTTCTATTGTTAAAATTTGTAACTGAGTCCGGTACTGTGAAGATCAAGACTAAGTGCGACTCTACACACAGAAAGGGTTATATCATTCAAGAACTCAAAATTCATGAGTTCTGGGACACGACTGGTCATGAGCTAACAAAAATAAGACCGGAGTAAAAGAATTGAGACCTCCATTCATCCTCTCCACAGCCGTACCTAACTGTAACTGACAATACTCATCTGAATCTGATCGCAGTAATTAATTTAGTCGTCTAGTATTGAAATATTAACTTATAAACTTATTTGTAGTATTATAGGCCATTGTTTTGGTTTGAAAAATTATACATATAGAAGGTAGAGTAATATTAGATAAAAAGCATGTAATTTACTATTATAACTTGCAATCTTTTTTCTAATCTCATCAATTTAATTATATATATGTAAATAATAATTGAATTTTTAACCCAATGGAATGGCATTTTTTCAAAAAATCTATGGTGTATGGAAAGTAGATTCAAATATTATGCTTATTTATAGTAGGCAATTATTTTGGTTTGAAAAATAATATATATAAAATGTAGAGTAATATTAGATTAAAAACATGTAATTTACTATTATAATTTACACACTTTTTTCCAATCTCATCAATTTAATCATATATATATATAAATAATAATTGAAATTTTCACCCAATGAAATGGTATATTTTTAAAAAAATCTATAGTGTATACGTAGTGGATACATGAGAGAAAATGCATCTTATGACAATAATGAATCTTACCATGTATTAGTTAATGATTTTATGGATTTTGGATCATAATAATTATACCATAGAATGGATTTTGGAACATAATTTTAAACTCTTTAAGGGAATGTCAAATGCACAACCTTTTATGAAGGCTATTAAATAATTTTCCGAAAAAAAGATTCACTTGAAATAATATGGATATGAAATGCATTATTATTCAAACATGGTGATAGAATGAGTGGCATGGGTAGAGGATTTTTTTTTTTAAATGCAAAATGATTAATTCACTTGAAATAATTTGGATATGAAATGCATTAGTATTACAAACATGGTGATAGAATGAGTGGCATGGGTGGGGATTAATTTTTTTTAAATGTGAAATGATTAAAATGAAATAAAGATTGGTGAAAACTACAAACCCAATCAACATAACAACCTCATACCAGAGCCACAAGAAAGCATAAATATGAAAGGAAAATATCATTCCAAAAACCCACACTAGAGATAATTTAAATGGATTAAGAATATTGATTGAAGAAACTAGGCACATAAGGGAACCATCACAACCCTCATTGGTTGCACCCCTTACTAGTATTATTGCTTCCATTAATTGTTTCCATGGCTAACTCACTACTATTACTGAATATAGGGCTAGTATGAGAGAATTTTTCTCCATTGGTATTAGTAAAGAACAAGTTAAAGAATTGAATATCACCAAATAAATTATTGTGGGGTTATTTATTAACCTAGGAACCAACCTAACCTTTGATAGGAGGTTGAGACATATTTCAATGTATTGGTGCACATTTGACCCATGGAAAGACAATTGGATTAGTTGTTGGTTTATGGTCTTTAAAAAACCTCCCTATAATTATAGGGAGGTGCCATTATATTTCCATCAAAAATTGTGGGCCAAGTTCATATATTTTCTCCATGTTAAACATTTTGACATGAGCGAGTTCTAGGGGGTTGGTCTTGGCTCTTCATGTGTTAAAGAGTGCAACTAGGGGCTAATTCCACGCCATATAAACCTTCTATATATATATATATATATATATATAGATAGAGAGAGAGAGAGAGGAGAGAGAGAGAGAGATATAATGAATAATTAACTAATAATTATTTTTTGAAGAGTCATGTCTCTAAGGACATGACCATTCATTGAAAATAGCTCATTCTCACTTAAATAACATATTTACCATAAGTTACTACCCACCATAATTTAATCAAGTATTTTCTTTAAATATGGGATAAGGAAAAAGATGTAAATAAATATACTTACAAGGAGTTAGTGCCCACCATTATTTATAGGTTCTTCAACACTTTAACAAATATGGGTAAAAATATAAATGTGCAAACTTACAAGAATTTAATTTACAAAGGTACGTGATCCAATTTACAAAGGGACATGTCTCTTGGGTATCTTGAGTATAAAATTTACTTGAAATTTTTTATTTTTCACAATTCACTTATCATCTCATATCTTATTGTATTTATTGTTGATGTTATATCTACAATTACTATCAATGATGATATAAAGTGAATGCTTTTGAAGTTTTAATGTGATTGTTATTGGAATGTGAAGTAAAGTTGTTATTGGGGTAATAAGGCATTGAAGTAATTGTTGCAAGTGTAAAACATACCATAAACTTTAACATAGTATTAGAGCCCAAGGAACAAGAGAAGTAATCGTTGTTGAATAATTGTTGTTCTTGAACAAGGCTTGTTGGAACAAGTCTCAATGGCTACTCACTCACAATATTTCAAGACAGATATCATGGTGGCTGGAAGATAACTCTTAATTTGACCTTAAAGGAACATGAATTGTTTGATTACATGCAAGGGAAAGTGGTGGAGTCTACTTCAAATGCACCTGCTACTGCTAGAACAAAGTATAGAAAAGGAGAGGTCATAGCTAAGAAAATATTAGTTGACTCCATTCAAAAACATTTAATATCTTATATTTTTTATTTATGAACTTCCAAGGAAATGTATGATAATTTGATAGGGATGTTCAAAGTCAACAACGCAAATCAAATTCTCTTTCCCAATAGCAAGTTGAAGGATATCAAAATGGAAAAGGGGGAGTCTATACAAGCATAATTCATGAGAATAATTCAAGTAAAGAATGATTTGTTATCTATTGGAGAAGTTACTCCTAACATGGAACTCAACCTTATTGCACTTGGAGGCCTTATAAGTCTACGGGAAACGTTTGTCACCACCATTATTAACAATGAAAAGATACACGGTTTTGATGAGTTATTGGCTAGATGCACTCAAGAGGTAATAAAGATGATGGAGAGAGATATGTCTATTAATGGAAGTGAACCTATTGCTTTCTCTCCACGTGCTAAAAGGAGAAATGATGTTGGTCCATCAAATTCAGTAAGGTGGGTTTTTGGATCTTGTAAAGGATTCAAAGGAAAATATAAAGGGATATGCTTCAATTGAAAAAATTTTGGCCACTATGCTAGAGAATATCCTCACAAGAAGAATCCCCCAAGGGACAACAACAACAATCAAAGAAACAATAGGTCTAACTACAAAGGAAAATGGAATGCTCCTACTACTCGATAAGGAAATAATCAACCTCCTAAGAGGATAAAAAATGTTAGGTATGATGAAAATAATGTTTTCTAAAAACAAGATGAGTATTATCTCATTTTTCTTTATCTATTTCATCTCCTTCAGACACCTTGGATCATTGGTTAATTGATACTGGAGCCTCAAGGAATTTCACTAGATATAAGGAGGTTCTCCCAAATTTACTTGAGAGGAAGACTAATCTAAATATTATTCTTGGAGATAATGCCACCTACCCTGTGAAAAGAATAGGAACTATTACTCTTCACATGAACTACAGTCTAATCATACATCTTCTAGATATTTTGTCTTCGCCCTATTTGAATAAGAATTTGATATCTATTTCTCAATGGAGGATAAGGGCTTCAAAGTAGCTTTCACTAATCTAAAGGTATGTGCATGGAATAAGAAATTTAGATATGATTTTTGTAATATCCCTCCCCTTAATAATAAATAATAAAAATAATAAATAATAAATAATAATAAATAATACAAAACAAATAATAATAATATAAATAATAAATAATAAATCACTTCATAATAAATAATAAAAATAAATCATAAAATGTTAAATAATAAATAGATATTTAAAAAAATACAAGAAAAATAATAAAAAATACTAAAACTCTAAATAAGAATAAATAGAAATAAAACAAAGAAAACAATAAAAAAATCAGTAAAGCTATCAAAAAGAAGAAAATAAAACAAGAAAGCTAAAATCAAAAGAAAAGTAAAGAAATAAAACAAGAAAGCTAAAAAATCAAAGTCACATGTAGACACATGGAGTGTGTGCATGTAGTTCCCATCCAATGTTTGTTCTATTTAATAGATGGTGAGGAAGATGAGAGGCATTCCTGCATTCCATCTCTCCAAGTACTATCCGTCATTCTCTTGGAGAATAGTGTTCTAAGACTTAGGAGTCACTGGAAGTAGTACATTTATTGAGGGCTCGGGGGTGGCCAGTTGTAGCAGAGTCCTGCACAATTGAGCCTACGGTTGGGAGGAGAGTCATCCCCAAAATCTTGTGATCATTTGGCAGAATTCAATCACAGGTAATATAGGTGAGCTCATTTGTAAGTATTTGTTTTTCATTAAGACATTAATTTTAGTTTTACTTTGTACTATTACATATGGTATGAGAGCAGGTTTAACCCTTAGTCCTATGGGCATCCGAAAAAATTATTTTGTTGGAATTTTTAACTTGACTTGTTTTAAAGTTACATGTTGATTACTTCCAAGAGGCCGCATAATTTTTTACAAACCATCACTATGCCGTAAATTTTCTTTATTCAATGCATACTTACTGCATAGTTATATTTTGATTGGTTTTGGTGATTACTTTTCTTTTTGACTTAGAATACAAATGGAGTACTATAACATGTTGATTGCACCTTTTAAAATATCGTGATTTTCCTCATTTGCTGTGGAGATTTTGATTGATAGCAATTTTAGTGTTGTTTTCTATATTGATGGTGAAGATTGAAGGAATCCTAAATACCAACCTTAGTCGTCAAGTCAATTCGTAGATATAGGTTGTCTTTCCATTCTAAATATTAAGATTTGATTATCCAGAAATGCATCAAGAGGAAAAAAGTTGCATCGTAGCTCTTCACTCCTTACGTTGTAGGTTAAGGTGGCACCACTGATGAATTAGCTTTCTCTATGATGCTATTTGTCTCGATATGTTGTGGTATTAATAAGGATTGAAACCTTAACCTGTCGTTACATAAAAATCTCTTTGCTTATGATATAACTATATTGGACATTGTGTAAAACACCCTTTTATTTCTTATACAGTCACATCTTACATGTTATACTACAAGCAACCCATATTTCTAGATGTGTTAATGTCAAATGTATGATATGCATGAATTATTAGATTTTAAATATTAAACTAACATTATTCGAAACTTAATAGATTACTTAAAAAAAAAAAAAAAAAAATGTTTATTTTAACTAAATACCGTGGGTTAAGTCCAATAGTATAGAACCTATCCATAGTGATAACGGAGCAGCTAGACTACATAAGGGTTTGGTTTCGAAATCAAAGCCATCTGTTCGTTGTGATGCTTTAAAATATTTTACTTAATTGTTATAACATGGTAAACGTTACAGAACTTGTTGAAGGGTAGGGTAAATTTTTTTTTTTTTAATGAATTATAAATGATCTTGTCGCCAGTAGTTTTCCATTGACTTCCAAATCGAGTCACTAGGCATTAAATCTCACTGGTATTAGATTTGGATTCCCTGAAGTTGCAAAGGCGAAGTTCCCTCCGTAACCCATAGAAATATCTCTTCTTCTGCACAATGTGAAAATGGAAATGTTTTGGAGCCAACAAATGAATTCCATCCAAATATCTCTGAGAACATAGATATCAACAAGACATGCTCTCGTTTTGTGAACTATAATACTCTTTTAACAGCGTCTTTGGATCACAAAATATTAAATTTTTCTAGAGCATACAAAATTCTTATTCTAAAGGAACAGGGAAAGTTCCCTCAATCATGTTACAAGGGGTTATAAACAATTGTGAAGGAAAGCGAAAATACATTTTCTATTGCACGTGATACCTATAGTTGCAACAGGTGTTAGTTTGTGATGAGGATTTACTTTTCAACTCCACAATATAATGAAGTCATTCCAATAAGCTTGTTCGACATAGATTCTTTAGCCGTCCTTTTCCTCAATGGTCCTTTAAGTAGCTTTTGTGATTCTGAAAATTTACAAAACTCAAGCCTTTTCCAAGAGATTCGTTCTTATTTTGAACACAGTTGGAGGCAAAGGAAATCGAGATTTTCATTCATACCTGAGGCAAACTTCTGTGTCCTGTTTATGGAGAAGTAATTTTTTTAATTTAGGCAAATATGGTTTTCATAAACCAGCGATTGAAAATATCAAACAAGTTTTCTATGTAGGTGTCCAACTTCCAGTGATTAAGTTTACAAATCTTTTTCATTTACAAATTTAATTTTGTATATACATACCTGGACACAAACATGCAGTTTAACAACGAAGTGGGTAATGGCATGAGATAGAAACATCTTGCCTTGCGCTTCTGTAGGACGATTGTTTCATCCCTTCGTATTTATTTTCGTTTCTATTTCCATTACTGGAACCATGAGAAGGAGAGTTTTGTGGTGACTGATACATTTTAAGTTGAGTTGATCACTGAGATTAATTTACATTGACCAGTTTTGGCGACCTTATCAATCGTTCTGAGTATGATGCAACAGGGAGAGGTATTTAGATTTATAAATTGAATTCGGATTAACGAATGTTTCAAATCACAATGTGAGGCTGATCAGTATGGGCAGATTTCTCGACATTATTGTCGAAAAGAACTGAATGGAATTTGCAGGAATGCACATAGCCATGACCACAAGTTTACAATCTTCTACCTTAGGCAGGCAATTTTATGGCTAATTGTATTGTAATTTAAGGGATTTCAAATGGTGTTGCCTTCGCGGGTGCGCTTGCAGGCAGACCATATAATTAATAAAATGATTATTTTTTTGTGTTGGGGAGGAATGACCTTCCTAGTCATCTGATCCAGTTCTGGGTCGGGTGGAAGTGTCTTTTCTTTATGGTGTGGAATATTTTTATGCTTGATTCATAAATTTTCTTACAAGTATTTTAAAACAATCCATTTATTTTTCTACTTAAGTAATGATTGCATAAACAGATACTTAAAGTCATGAATCTTTAATACTTCAATTGAGTAACTAAATGTATATTTTAAATTCAAACATATTCTAAATTTGTTGTAGCTTTTGGCATAGAAGTAATGAATAAATCCACTGAATATTACAGGGTAGATCATGGCTCCTAAACGTCGTAGACAAAACCGAAACAACCTTGGAGTAGAAACACCACCTCCCGCCACTTCAGAGATAGGAACCCCATCTGAGCAAGCTATATTACATTCCCTTGGAGAAATGGCCAATATCTTTAAGGACTAGGTCTCAAGCCAAGGACGAGATCAAGGAAATGTGCAAAAGGAATTGGAACAGAAACAGAGACAAGACCTAAATTCTCAACTCAATGTCAAAGATGGACAAGCAACACTTGATATTATGAAAGAAGTCCAGAAATCCAAATTACCAGAGTTTACGAGTCTAGAAGGGGGTTCATAAGTGGAAGCATGGGTAATGGTTGTCAAAAGAGCACTTACTTTTAAGGCATACACTTCTACAGAAAAATCCCAGATATCAATGAGTCTACTAAAAGGAGATGCCTTATTATGGTGGGTAAATGAAGAAACGAGGATGCAAGTCACCCCAGTACAAGTTACTTGGGAAATTTTTGAGGAAGCCTTCCGAACTAGGTACCTATCAGAGGAGTATAAACACCAACAAGGAGGAGATTTTCATGAAGTACGACAAAATGGTAGATCTATCGAGGACTATGAAGCTGAATTTTATTCGTTGGTCCATCACGTGGACTATATGGATGATGATAGACGTCAAGCTGAAAGATTCTTAGATGGACTCGACCCCTTAGTCCGAGCAGAAGTCACCATGTGGAAACCCACCACTATGGCAACAACCACTAGTTTGGCCAAACAGGTCTTGAGGAAAATCAATATGAAGAAACAAATGGTATTTGATGAAAGTTCAGGAAAGGAGCATTCCACAATGAGGCTGAATAAACCAGGTGGGCAGCCATATAGATTCCAGGGAAGACAAAACACTATTTCTCGGATCGCTAGCGCCACTTCTCGACCGCCTCTAAGAGGACGTAAGGGTCAACCCTACTTGATTAATGGGAGGAGTAGAAGATTTGGTGACCAAGGGCAAGTACAACGTGAGAAGCAGGCACAAGTAGAATGTCGGCATTGTAAAGGTCCACATTATAGAAAAGATTTTCCAAGTTATGAAACAGGGATTAAACAACAGGAATACAAAGCAAAAGGAGAAATACCACAAAACCCACATCAAATTCATGCAGCTACAAACCATCGTCGGGCTGAGCACCAAGCCACTGTAGTAGAATTAGCAGGTATGATCAATAACATCCCTCTATCTGATAGTTTTATTTCACCTTCAACAATACTTAGATGTGGATTGACAGCTCATGAGCAAAGTAACTTTAGAATGGTAGAAATGGCGTCACGCTCTCAGCAATTAGTAGGGTCAATGGTAAGAGATTGTAGTGTTAACATTGGGGGGTGTGATACCAAGATGAATCTATATAGTACAACTCTCGGAACGTATGACTTAATCGTGGGAATGGATTGGCTTGAATCCCATCAAGCTATATTGGATTGTTATAATAAGACAGTCCTCATAAAAAATGACCAAGGAGAAACTTTGCATACAACAACAGTTACCACAGTTCAATACAGGTAGCTCCCTTCGAAATATTATATGGAAGACCATGTCATACTCCGTTAAGTTGGGATCGATTAGAGGATCGAGTCATCTTGGGACCTAAAATGCTCCAAGAAATGGAAGATCAAATGGCCACTATTAAACAGAGACTAAAAGAAGCTAGGGATCGCCAGAAAATTTATGCCGATGCAAAGAGAATTGATAGAAACTTTGACAAGGAAAGCCAAGTTTTTATTGGAATCAAACCCTTTAAAAGTCCCTTTAAGATGGGTAAGCCAACAAAATTATCACCTAGATTTGTTGGGCCATTCACAATCCTAGAAAGGATTGGACCAGTTGCTTACAAGCTCGAGCTGGCATTCCATCTAAGAAGGATGCATAATGTGTTTCATGTTCCTATGCTTAGAAAATATGTACCCGACCCATCACATGTTTTGAAATTTGAAAAATTGCAGGTTTCCGAGGAAGGATCCCTTCAAGTCGAACCATTCTGTATACTAGACCACCGGGTTCGTCGACTCGGGAACCATGAGTTTGAGCAAGTAAAGGTCCAATGGGACCAGTATAGCCCAGGGTCAGCTACCTGGGAAGATGCAGCTGTTATTTTTCAAGACTTTCCTTATTTACTTGATTAAAATGTGTGGTGAATAATGCTCCTTAGCTAAGGCAGATACTTTTATGGAGAATCTAAATCATGTTTTATTGTTGAAACCTTATGATACATACACTATGATTTCTTTTTAGTTTAATTAACTGTTAAGATGTTGATTATAATGGTAGGGGAATAATGATGCACATGTGGTTCTTATAGCGATGATGTATCCTTATGATTATGATGTTATGTCGAGGTATAGTGACATATTCATTTACTACATGATTATAGGTATTTGATTTTGATGTTATAACTTATGATGGTATTTCATGAGGTGAAGCATGTATTATTCATAATGTTGCGATTAACTATCATGAATGTTCTCATGATGACATGCAAGATTTGGCATATGGACTAATTTCTATGATACTATGATGGTATATCTAATGCATTGGTTGCATGTTGAGGTATGATGATTGACAAGACTCCACAATGGGTCGAGAGGACCGGTTTATTTGATGATCTCGTGCGAGCCCATACGCACGAGGGAGAATAAGTAACATCATATGGGCTAGGGACAAACTCAATCAACACGACATATGCCAGTGGTTCATTTGTCTTGTGTATAGCTCTTGATGGATAGCTCTAGAAGAGCTATGAGACCATCTTGAGGAGGCCACGTGCCTGATGTTCTAGGCTAGGTGCCTAGTATTGGATTGGGATGCCGAAGTGTGGAAGGGATGTAAAGGACTTCGATGCCTCGGGTTGTCCGCCTTAGTAGTTGTGGAGGGAGTGGGGCCAACCTTGCGAGATGCCCGGGGTCATTGAGTACCGGACCGGATGCCTGCCTTGGGGTAGATGAGGTCTGAGTCAGCCGCGAGCCTTGGGGCCAGCCTTGGACTAGGATACAGACTGGGTCAGGCTTATGCCTGGTTCCGAAAGTGGGAAAAGGACAGAGATTCCTTTAGATTTCCCGGGGTTTTGGGGACTTTCGATGCCTGCTGGATATACTAGTTCAGCAGAGGGTGTTGGCAACATGAAGTAAATAATAAATAATAATAAATAACAAATAACAAATAATAAATAATACATAATTCAAGATAAATTTGGTATGAAGTTCCTTAAAGTGGGAGAGTATGTAATATCCCTCCCCTTAATAACAAATAATATAAATAATAAAAAATAAATCACTTCATAATAAATAATAAAAATAAATCATAAATGTTAAATAATAAATGATATTTAAAAAAATACAAGAAAATAAATAAAAATACTAAAACTCTAAATAAGAATAAATAGAAATAAAACAAAGAAAACAATAAAAAAATCAGTAAAGCTATCAAAAAGAAGAAAATAAAACAAGAAAGCTAAAAATCAAAAGAAAAGTAAAGAAATAAAACAAGAAAGCTAAAAAATCAAAGTCACATGTAGACACATGGAGTGTGTGCATGTGGTTCCCATCCAATGTTTGTTCTATTTAATAGATGGTGAGGAAGATGAGAGGCATTCTTGCATTTCATCTCTCCAAGAGGCATTCTTGCATTCCATCTCTCCAAGTTCTATCCGTCATTCTCTTGGAGAATAGTGTTCTAAGACTTAGGAGTCACTGGCAGTAGTACGTTGATTGAGGGCTCGAGGGTGGTCAGTTGTAGAAGAGTTCTGCATAATTGAGCCTACGGTTGGGAGGAGAGTCGTCCCCAAAATCTTGTGATCATTTTCCAGAATTCAATCACAGGTAATATAGGTGAGCTCATTTGTAAGTATTTGTTTTTCATTAAGACGTTAATTTTAGTTTTACTTTGTACTATTACAATTTTACTCTTGGGTTTAGGGTTTATGGTATTTATCAAGTTAATGGAAGTCGTTTGGGAGCTTCAGAAAATGACATCTGTATTTAACACATCTGTATTTAACATAAGCTATGTATGACATCGGAGATTTTCTCATTTACATTACAAATCCATAATGAGTGGAAGGATGATGGTCATAGGGATGCCCAAATTTCATATGAATCATGAAGGAGTTTATCAAGGTTGTGCAATAGGAAAAAATACAAAGGGACCATTCTCTTCTAGTGAGAGAAAGACAATCGATATTCTTCAATTGATCCATTCTAACATGGTTGGTCCTTTGCCCGTGAATTTATTTGGAGGATACACATACTATGTGATATTTGTGGTTGACTTCTCGCACAAAAAACGGATTTATTTATTGAAGAGGGATGAAGTATTTATATGGTTTCACTCTTTCAAAGCATTTGTGGAGAATCATACAGGCAAGAAGATCAAGACGTTGAGAACTGATGATGGAACTGAATATGAATCTAATGAATTTAAGGACCTTTGCAAAGAGATAGGTATTAAGAGGGATCTCATGTTCCATATGTTAGTGTCAGTCTTTCCAGCCTTCCTCCAGTGATCAAATATGCTCTTACAAAGTGGTTTCAGAGTGTTAAGGTCAAATTTTGTCATTTCAAAAAGTTTCCAAGCAAAATTTGGTCACTAGGCATTAGGTCTAGGGTTTGCT
>APFE030707912.1:62952-160652 GCA_000404065.3 Pinus taeda
AAATGATGTTTTAGAGCAGTTAAAGATGAATTTTGGAAAACCGAGAGAGGTTTTTGTCCACAACATGCCAAAGAAGAAAAACCTCTTTCACTTTTTACACAGGTGTCATGGTTTTAAAGAAATGTCAAAAATACCGGCGAGGACGAAGGTGCTCCAAGGACGGTTGGCCAAAACACAAAAACGAAGGAAAACGCCCGATCCACTCCAAATTTTGGCCAAAGCTTATTTGACTGAGAATAGTACTTGATTTGGGACTCCCAGCCCAAATTTCAAGAAATTTGGAGAAAATTTTGTCATTTGTGATTTTTTTTGTGCCAAACACAGGTTTTTCCCATTAACGGGTCTCACCCCCCGTGAGACCCTTCATCTCGGCAACTCCATTTTCCAAAAACTCAGCATTTCCAGATTTGTCATGAAAAGTTACAAATGCTCATGGATGGACTTGAGATTTTGTGAAGTTTTGGGCCTCCAGAAAGTCAAAAAACATGCAAAATTTGACTTTCTGCCACTTTTTTGAACTACAGAAAGATGTCTTGGGAGAATTGATGTTTGACAGGGTAAATGAACTCCAAATTCAAAAATTCTAGTTGGGTTGGAAAGTAGACGCACATACCTTGCCAACAAGCCCACTTTTGCTCAATTGGGCCACCTGCAAATGCCCCAAACATGGCTCCAAAGGGGCGCGACCCGTGAGGCACGGGGGCGTGACCCGTCAGGCAGAATTGTCCAGAAATGCACTGTACAGCCCAAAAAACGCAGATTTGACTCAATTTGACTTTTTGAGGTGAATGATGATTCTCTTTGATGTAATTATGGTACTTTTTAGACACTTTTACGCTTATGTAACTCTTCTAGAAGATTCATTCATGAAAAGGGTAAAAATTAAATGAATGAATTGGTTTCCAAGTTTATAGAGGCAAGTTGTTTTGACTGCCTAGTTTGTAGTGCTTAGTTTAGAATTGGTTGAAACAGCTCCTAGGATGATGAGCTCGACCCCTAGAGGCAAGGGAAGGTGTTAGCTTGCCTATATTATGTATTTTCTTAGTCATTTTCAAGGGGTTGGAAGGTTGGACTCTTGAGGGAGAAGCTATCATTGTATTATTTCACTGTATCTCTGCAATTTTTGGCTAAGGAAGACCAGGGTTTTGCAGTCCTTTTTGGGATTCTTGTGGTTAAATGTGTTGATGGTGTGTTTCTCTATGTACCTGTAGGTGTGTTATGTGAATCATTTCCTTTCTTTTCCTTCTGCACATTAAGAAAACGAAGTGTTAAAGTAAGAATTCATGACTGTCATGCTCTGCTTTTAAGTTTGTTTAATTTCAATGTTTTCTACTGTTTAAGGAGAATTCAAAGTTATTGTTTGCTCTCCTTAAGTCCTCACCTATCATTCCTAATCATCCACCTCAATCAAAGGCATCAACACTGTCTCCTACCTTGCCCCAAGGAACCCCCTATAGAAACTGTGTCCCATCCCCGCACCCAAAATTACCCTCTCCTCAATTTGCCACCAAAAACCCAAAAACCCCAAAATCAATCTTTCTGATCAGTTTACTAGCCTAATTTCAGTATTACCTTATTGGTCATCTCATCTATTGGAGATTTTACTGAGATTGACCGGAGAGAGCCTTCTCCTGCCCCTTAGGGCTAGCTACGAGGCTAAATGGTTTGATGTTGCCTTGAGGTTTGCCTTTTTCAGCCTGAGGTGAAATTTCAAGCGCTAACACCATACAATCCATAACAAACTAGAGTTGCCAAGAGAAAGAATCATATAAGTATGGAATCCATCCGTGCCATGGTTCATGATCAAGGCCTACTGAAGTTTTTATGGGGAGAAGTTACGAATACTCTCGCGTACGTTCAAAATAGGAGTCCTCATCAAAGATTGTATTTCAAGACACCCAAATAAATATTCACTAGTAACAAACCTGATGTTGCACATTTTAGAATCTTTAGTTGTCTTGTATATTTTCACATACCAAAAGAGAAAAGGAACAAGTTGGAAGCCTCTTGGAATAAAGGTGCATTTGTTGGATATAGTGAAGATTCAGAGGCACATCTAATTTATGTTCCTGGTCAGAGAAATGTAATAGTAAGTAGAGATGTTACCTTTGATGAAGACTGTGTCCTTGTAAAATCAAGCAATCTCCCCATCACAAGGAAGCATGATAATGTTGCTAAAAGTCAAGAAGAACCTGTCATGGATGAACCTATGCCTAATGTTGATGGCCCAATGGATCCACTTGATCCACCTCCTTGTGATCCCTATATCTCAAAGAAAATACCAATATGGCTTCGAGATACACTTTAAGATGCAAAAAATTATACTGCCCCAAGACAAACTTTGCGAGAAAGTAAGAAGCTTGCCAAGTATCACGGATACTTGACTTCCATGAATACTATAATTCAAAACAAACCTTGTACTTTTAAAGAAGTTATGAAGCACCAAGTATGGAAAGAGGTTATAGCTAAGGAATGAGTAAATCATGAAGAACAATGTCTCAAAAGGGGTGCCTAGACCCAAGGACAAGCCTGTAGTCACTTTGAAATGGATCAACAAGATTAATCATGGAGCAAATGAAAATGTTGAGAAATACAAGGCAAGGTTTGTGGGTCATGGCTTCTTGCAAAAAGAAGGAATAGATTATGTTGATATTTTTTCTCCTATTACCTCATACACCACTATACGATCCATAGTTTCTCTTATTAAAAATAAAATATGGAGCCTACATCAATTGGATGTTAAGACTGAATGTGATCTAGGTGGATATTAGTGGCCACCCGCCTATTCCACTTGGACCCTCACCACTATTTTTTTTTAGTTTTCCTGTTTCCTTAATTGTAGCAAAATTTACTATTTTTGGTAGTTTTTCGGGTCTTGAACTTCCGAAGCCGTTTTGAGGCCATATAAAACTTTCTTTGGAAAATGGATAAACATGAGTCTTTGACTTATGTTTGTAGTCGAAATTTGTAGTCCTCGGATATATATCTCTAACGAGATATTGAGTGTGTCAAAATCAGATCGTATGCCAAAGTTACAACGTTGGGAATTTGATGTACCAATTTACACAAATCGTTCCCATAGTTTTGGTGCTTCATAACCAAGGGTTAGGTTTTCGGATGTTTAGGGTTTTCCACATATCTTCTCAGAGCTAAGCTACCATCGCCTCAGCTAGTTTATTTCCATTCTATTTGTAAGCATATTTTAGTTATTTCATATTAATGGAATGAAGTGTGATTTATGTTGCATCTCTATAATTGTGGCTATATTTGTATTTTATTGCGCTCTTGTTTAAGTTTGGATCAATGGTATCTGAGCAATATGTTTTTTCTCCATTTTTCTTTGCATGTTCCCAACGAGGTCAAGGTATAAGGATTTAGGGCTTGAACTGGTTGAACCTTTGCAAGACCAGCCTCACAAACCCTGCCGACCTCCCATGGTGGAAGAAAAGAAAGATGAGGGAGTAGGAGATCCTTTCAAAATATTGCTCGAAGAAGCCCTCAAGCGACAGAGGAAGGCGATGATGAAAAAATCTACCCATATCCTTCGATGGCTACCCATACGCGACACATATTCTTCTGGCAACCACTCTCGGAGTGTCACTCCCTTTAAGGTGCAAGCTAACTTTGACATCCCCATATTTGAAGGTTAGGTAGATGTGGATGCCGTAGATAAATGGTTAAAACTGCTAGAAGGATATTTCTCTATTCATGACTTTTCCAACTGGGAAGAGATTACTTTTTCACCCCTAAAAGTCATCCCCCATGTCAAGGACTTGTGGAAAACCTACTGCAAGAAGAGGGACGAGAGTGAACCCTTAGTATTCTCAACTGCAACCACTTGGAATTGTTTCTAAGATGCCATCAAGGAATAGTATTTCCCTGTCATGATCTGTGAAGATAAATACATAAAGCAGACCACACTGCAGTAGGGAAGGGACCAAGATGTGCGAGAGTTCACAAATAATTTTCATACCCTTCACACGAAGTTGGGTATTAAGGATTCTCAGAGGCATTTGGCACTAAGGTTACATGACTGTCTACACAAGTACATCAGGGATGAGATGGAATTCGTGGACATCTCCTCACTCAGTACTTCCTATCAATACACTATCAAGATCGAGCATAATTTTAAACAAAAGAAATGAAACTTTGGATCCGTGAAGCTGAAGGATGGGAAAAGCACCCCCAAGCCGCAGAACAAAGGAAAAAGCCAAGGAGGTGTGAACCAAGAAAACCCTCTGAAGCCGCAAGCAAATAAAAACACCACAAAGATAAACAAGGACATGAGGAAATGGTTTGAGTTCCATAAGAGACCCACTAACAACACAAGTGAGTGTTAGGCCAAGTAATCACTGGTGGCGGAGCTAAAGGCTTACGAATCAGAAGAATTTTCCGACTTTGAGTCAAAACCCGATAAGGCGAATGACAAACAGAAGAAAATTTTTGACGTGGAGACTAGTGCCACCATTGCCACTGCCAAGATCGAGAAGAATGAGCCTGGAGATCAAAAGGAGGGGGAGAATCTCTTCCAATCATAGATGTAGGTGAAATGTTATCCGTTGTAGTAAATTGTTGAGAGCCAGAGCCAAAATAACCTCATTTTAGTAAAGCTCATGAATCGATTGGGCCTACTAACCACAACACACTTACAGTCATACACCATCAGGTGGCTTCGCCAAAGGTGAGATCTCCAAGTCAATGAGCAGTGTCACCTTCCCTACAACATCAAGCCCTTTGCAGATGAGGTATTATGTGATGTTTCTCTTATTGAAGTTTGTGATGTATTATTAGGACAACCATACTTGTGGAAGCGACATGTTATGTATGAATCTAGGCCCCTCACTATTATTATTATTTTGGGAAATAATTTGTACATGATATCGGAGGTAGCACGTCCTACCACCATCTCTTTTATCACTATGAGGCAATGTATTAAGATAATTTCGTAGACTAGGAATTTTGTTTCCTTATGATTCGCCCTCAGGGAAGGAAGAAGATTGTGGTCACAACATCTAGACAGGGATCTTCTGCATGACAACAGTAGATGGACAAGATTGTGGAGGAGTATAGGGACATATTCACCTCACCCACACAGGTACCTCTACATTGTCAGGTCAAGCACTCTATTGATCTGAGCCCAGGTGTGTCAATTCCCAGTGGATCAATCTATCGATGCTATGTTGTGGAGAACGATGAAATCAAGAGGCAGATTGAAGAGTTTTAGACAAGGCACATGCGGCCAAGTTCATCACCCTGTGGGAGCTCGATCATATAGGTATAGAAGAAGACATGACCTAGAGACTCTGTATTGACTATTGGGAGCTGAACAAGATCACTCTCTTGAATAGGTATCCAATCCCATGGATTGATGACCTTCTAGACTAGCTCTAGGGGGGCAAATATTTCAACAAGATTGAATTGAAGTCCGGGTATCACCAAGTACCAATTGAACCCTTTGATGTGTGGAATACTACCTTCAAATTGAATGAGGACCTCTCTGAATGACTTCTCGTGCCTTTCGGGTTAGTGAATGCCTCCACAACATTCATGAGGTTGGTGGACGAAATTTTGTGACCCTTCACCAACTTTTTCATGGTGGTGTATTTGGATGACATCTTGATCTTCAGCCAAAGTTGGGAAGAGCACCTTTTCCATATTCGACAGGTCCTCCAAACTCTATGACAACATAAGTTGTGTGCCAACTTGGAGAAATGAACTTTAGGTATGACCCAAGTTTAATATTTGGGGCACATCATTGTTGAGCAAGGTGGGGATGTGTACCCAGCCAAAATACAATTCATTCAGGATTGGTTAGCCCCACACTCTAATGGAGCTCCGTAACTTTTTGGGTCTTGTCAATTTCTACCACAGGTTTGTGTTGACGTTCTCTCATATCACTTGGCCTTTAAGTCAAGTCACCAAGGCTGGAGCGAAAGAAAATTTCTTTTGGTATGAATCCCAACAGAAGGATTTTTTCAAGTGGAAGCATCACCTCTTCTTTGCACCAGTTCTCACATTACCAGACCTACAAAAACCATTTAAGATTGAGACAGAGGCCTTTGACTATGATATTGGTGCAGTTCTTACTTAGTAGGGGCATCCAATGGCTTATCATAGTGAGACACTTTTAGACACATTCTGAAAGTATCCCAACTATGAAAAATAGATGCATCTCATTGTGCAACCCTACCGACAATGGAACCATTACATTATGGGGAAGGAAAGAGTCATCCACAAAGACTACCAACCGTTGTAGTTCATACCGACACAAGGGAAGTTATAGAACAATCGCTATCATAAATAGTCCACATACCTACGACAATTCCATTTGAACATTAAGTACAAGGAGGGAAGCACCGATAATAATGTAGAATATCTTAGCCAACCGTCAGTCATGAAACTAATCACTATGCTTGACTCTTATTAGCACGAGACATCAGGAAGGTCACATCTTTAGAAGAGAGATCCAGAATAAGATAACACATACCAAATGCTCCTAGAAGGAAAGAAAGTTCCAAATTTTCACCTTCAAGATGTATTGTTATGCCACCTGGGACACATTTATTTTCCTACAAGTGAGCGTGCCAAGATGATTTTGGAGGCACACTACAATTAGGTCGTTGGACATTTCCGATTAGAAAAAATAGTGGAAGTGTTGCAGAAGTATTTTTATTGGCAAAACCTTCAACAGGATGTTGGGAAGTATGTTAGATCCTGCTCTACCTGCACCATTTTCAAACCAACTATAAAGAAGAAAGGCCTATATACTCCTTTGCCTACTCTTAGTCCACCTTGGGAATCCATCTCTATGGATTACATGTCGAGCCTTCCTTATTCTATGCATGGCAACAATTACATTTTCATGGTCATCGACAGAATCTCTAAGATGACCATTCTAGGGACCTACAAGAAGAGTATCACAGCAGAAGCCACTACTAAGCTCTTCTTTTAATGAGTGTGGATACATTTTGGGATCCCACAGTCCATTATCCAAAATCAAGATAGTAGGTTCGTAAGTACATTTTGGTCAAGTATCTTGTCGATGCTGGATACCAAGCTCACTAAGTCCACGACTTTCCACCATGAAAATGATGGCCAAACAGAGGTCATCAACAGGATCATTGTGCAAATTGTATGCATGTACAAATCAAAGCATGCACGCACATGGGATGAAAGCCTCCCCTATGTCCATCACAGCTACAAAAGAGGTCTCTATAGTTCAATTGGCCACAACCCCTCTCAGGTCGGGTTGGGATTCCAGTTACTATGTCCCATTAATGTGGCCATACTATTTGCAGCTACTTAGGGAGATTCGTCTCATGTCTGATCTAAAGTTTACAAGGATAACAGCTTCATTGAGCACATTTAGCACATCCATGAGTAGGTCCATGACATATTGGACGGAGCTAATGCTATGTACAAGAAGTGTCATGATGAACATTAGGTGCCACACAGGGTCTAGGTGGGTGATACTAGAGTTTGGTTACATTTACAAAGGGATCACCTTGTTGGGCCCCACCGCAAGATTTTCCCACTCTGATATGGGTTTTACACCATCACTAAGGTTGTAGGGGATAATGCTTTACAGCTCATCATTCCACAATTCCTTAGCTTGCACCCAATGTTCAACGTGGATCGTCTTCGACCATACTTTCCACCATTACTTGACACATCAAACATTGCAAAACAACTCACACCAACAGAGTTAAACCCAGACTGCATGGAACATGCCACAACTAATTGGATCATGGACACATAGATAAATAATACTCACCAAAAAAATATCCAAATGTATTTGGTTGTCAAAGTTGCCCAACTCATGCACCAAGGGAAATGGCTGACCAAGGACCAAGTTCAGCAGAAGTTTCCCCATCTCATGGAGGCAGTGAATGCAATGGGGACCATCTCTTCCTACGGAGGGAGGATTGATCCAGGTGGATATTGGTGTCCACCTTCCTATTCCACTCGGGCCCCAACTATTGTTTCTTTTAGATTTTTAGTTTCCTTATTTGTAGCATAGTTTACTATTTTTGGAAGTTTTTGAGGTCCTCAACTTCCAGAGACTTTTTGAGGCCCTAAATGATTTTTTTTGCAAAATGTGCAAACATGAGTCTTTGACTCATGTTTGCAATTGGAAGTTGTATTCCCTAGATAGATATTTGTAACAAGGTATTATGCATTTCAAACAAAGATTGTATGCCAAAGTTATGACCCTAGGAAGTTGATGTACCAATTTACCCAAACGAAGCCCATAATTTTGGTGCTTCATCTCCTTGGGTTAGGTTTTTTGATATTTCAAATTTTCCATTATTTCTCAATATTAAATAGGCCTTCAAGCCTCATTCTAACATATTTCATAGGCATGTACCTACCACATCTCTTCTCAGAGATAAGCTACCATCACTCAAGCTAGTTTATTTCCATTTTGTTTGTAAGCATATTTCAATTCTTTGATATTAAAGAAATGAAGTGTTATTTCTATTGCATCTTTGTAATTGTGGTTATATTTGTATTTTTTTGTGTTCCTCATTAAGTTTAGATCAACTTTCTTACATGGCTCACTTAAAGAAGAAGTCTACTTTGAACAACCTCGGGTGTTTGAAGAGCAAGATATAAAAATCATGTATGGAGGTTGAAGAAATCCCTCTATGGGTTGAAGCAATTCCCTAAGGCTTGCTATGAGAGGATTTATAGCTATCTCATAAAGCTAGGATTTACAAGGAGATATGCGAATAGAAACTTGTACTTCTAGTTTTAAAAGGGCATGCCACTTATTTTGGTATTATATGTTGATGATCTATTTATGACTAGTGCAAACGTTCATATTTATGAATGTAAGAGGGAGTTGACTTCTGAATTCAAGATGAAGGACCTAGGATTGATGTGTTACTTCCTAGGCTCGAAGGTATGGAAAAATGCAGGTGAGATTTTCCTTTCTCAAGGAAAATATATTGTGAATTTGTTAGAAAGATGTGGCAGGGTGGACTGCAAGTGTGTGACTACATTGATGGAATTTAATTTCAAGAAGCTATGTGGAAGTGTTGCTGGTCCTGTTTCGGAAAATCCTACCAAATATAAACAACTTGTGGGAGCATTGATGTTCTTGGTGCGCACATGACCAAGAATATGATTTGTTGTTAATACATTGAGTCAATTTATGGTTGAGCCTCATCATATGCATTGGCTTTCTATAAAGAATCTTCTCAGATATATTCATGGTGCTATTAACCATGGACTGAGGTACATTTTTTAGGATTTGATATTACATGGATATATTGATGTCGATTGGGATCATTAGGGGCGTTTTGAGGACTAAAATGGGCCTCCTAATGAAATTATAAAATAATAGTGGAAATAATAAAGTAAGATTAGATTACATCATCAAATTTTAGAGGGAAAAAAGAAAAAACTATTTTTTCAACTCGTATTTTCAACTTATTTCCCTATAGGTTTACTCAAATTTCGAGCGGAAACACTCATCGAATGCATAATTTGATTCCTCATCCAAGGAGTACCCATGTTTCATACTTTTGATGGACCCTGCTACACGAAATATGAGAAATACATGAAAAACATGATTGCAATCACATTTTTTCATTCATTTCTCATTTTTCATGTAGCATAGTCCATCGAAGGTATGCAACGTCGGAACTATTTAGATTAGGAATTAAATTTTGCATCCAATGAGTAGTCCTGCTCAAAATTTGAGTAAAATCTTAGGGAGATCAGTTGAAAATACGAGTTGAGTTTTATTATTTTATTATTTTTTAATCTTTTTACTTTTTTACTCCAAAAATTGTGAATCATTCCCCATGGTTAACATCATCATCTTGAATCCTATTGGTTCTTATAAAGTTTATTTTCATTGTACATTTTTCTTAGGAGGCCCATTTTAGACCTCAAAATTCCCCTAACGTGATAGTGTGGTGGATAGAAAAAGAACATTTGGATGTTGTTTCTCTTTGCGATCCACTTCTATCTCATGGATGAGTCAAAAAGAAAATTTTGTTGCACTAAGCACCATTGAGGTTGAATATATTGCAACCAGTGTTATCACTCAAATTTCCTAGAAGTTGTAAGAAGAAAAAAGGGATCCAAGGTAACCACAAACCAACTTTTAGACACAGAATCTAGCCAATCTGTATCCATAGAGGGCTCTCTCTTTAGGATTTATCTTTGTTTTATAAATTTTTAGGCTAGTTGTTAAAGATTTGGCATTTTGGTTGAGTTTGGTGGTGAAATTCAATAGTAGAGGGTTGGAACTGAATAGTTTAGGCCATTGGACTAATGGAGTTAAAACAAATGGCTCAACTGGATTTAGTTTCTCAGCAAAGGATGGCTTCACAGGGCAAGATAGCTAAAACAGGGATCAAATGACAACTTGATAGGATGGGATGAGCTTAAAAGGGATGAAGGGCAATTAAGAATCCTTCAACAGATTTTAAGAGAAAAGGACTTGAATGATCACCAGTAAAGAGTAATTAAGAATTCTTTAATAAATGATCAAAATGATTAAACTAGGAAACAAGAGAAATTAAGAATTCACTGTTTATGGTAGTTTAGAGGAAAACATAAGGAATATAAATGATTGAAAATAGATTGCACTGAAGCACTTTCTGAATTAAGATTTTTCGTTTAATTATTCAGATATGAAACATAATTGGTATAATAAACAAGAACACAATACCACAAGAGTTGTAAATACTTATTTGTCCAATGTATTGCACATGAATCCTTTGAAATGTCGTTTGTATTAATTCTTCATCCAGCCAGCCATGAAAGATTTGTGCAACAACACTTTATTCCAAAACAATCAGCTTTACAACAATGTCTAAGAATCCACCACAAAATACTTCAAATGATGAAGTATTTATACAAAAAACTTTACAATGAAATATATCATAACAAAGTGAGATATAATCTGAGATGACTAACTATAAGTTACATGAAGATAGGGCCAAATAGTCTCGTTGATAACAGATATAGGCAAATGAATGGTTTCATGTCCCTATTCTTGAGAGTATGCTAGAGTTAGGCCCTAATATTTGGCATCTTTATAGGGAACTCTGCCTGTAGGGAGTGCTTTTATTGCCAATACACTTGTTGATGAACTTGCTTGATTGCCTGCATATTGATTCAATTCATCCACATAGTCTATATGCCTCATTAATTTGTCATTAATCACTAAAGGACTAGGTAGCCCTTTACTCTACAAAATAGCAAATTTCTCCATAAAAGCATTAATCTTTGTCTGTATGTCATGGCATCTTCTTTCTAAATTTTGCATCAAAGTTCTTTTGGTTAATACCCTTTTTATTCTAAAATGGTCATTGTTCTGTCTTCAATGCCAAGTTCCTTAAGCTAGTAGTTTATGAGCCTATTGGCTTCCTCAGGCATTCTTCCTAATTCTGCTCGTGTCCTTTGGATTTCTTCTTGGGCTGCCTTTACTAGATCAATCTACTCAAAAATTATTTGGATAGATCGCCAAACATCATTTATTGACTGAATGATGTTGGCCCAAAGAATTTTCCTAATTTCTGCCGGAGGCTTGTCAAAAGTAAGATCATTTTCTAATAATTTCACTTTATTTTCTAATCCTTTAATCTCTCTTGACTTTTTTGCAACATTTATCTTTGAGAGATCTTACCTTTGCTCTAAGTTGGCATACTGCTCTTTCACCTTATTTAGCTCTGAAACTTGTAGTTTCATGTCCTCCATTGACTTTATTAGTTCCTCTATGCTCAAATTGGCAATGTTACCCTGTGCTAGTCCTGTTCCTACTATTGCTATACCTGTGACCACCTCTGTTGTTGCTGCTGGGATGTTTGGTGCTAGTGTTGTCCCAAGTGTAGAAGGGATTGTTATTGACACCACAGGTATCACATTGGGAGGCTGAGAGGTCAACTCTTCCTGCTTGTCATTCAATGCTTTTTCTAGTTCCTGCTTAGTCTCATTTAGTCATTCATTAAGTTTTAAGTGTAAATCCATTAGCTCTTCTTCAGATTTTTGCATTATGTATTAAACTAAGTAATACCTGGAAACCCTTGTTAAACAAAATAAAGTAACTTTAATTTATTCAAATTCTCCCTTAAGTCTCAAAATACAGCTCAAAAATTAAATAAATTAAAATTCACACACACACACACACACACACATATATATATATATATAATTGCGTAAATTAATAACTAAATTCTATTGATTAATTAATTAAATTGATTTTATTTTAAATTTAGTTTAAACTAATTTTATTTTCAATTTAGGCCAAATTAATTTAAGTGAATTATTTAAAAAAAAAAAAAAATTAAATTTATTAATTAAACCTAAATTTAAAAATTAATTAATTAATTAATATAGTTTTTAAATTTATTAATTAAACTAATTTAAAATTAATTTATTAATTAATTAATTAATTAATTAAATTTATTTTTAATTTAATTTTAATTTTAAATTAATTTTATTTTTAATTTAGGTCAAATTAATCTAGTTAAAATTATGTTGTTTTTTAATATAGTTTTAAATTTATTAATTAAATTAAAATTTAAAACAAAATTAAAATTTATTTAATCCATGTATTAATAAATTGATGAAAATCAAGCCGACCTCTCCAAACCAAGGTTATCTATCCATCCTTCTATTAATAGGTTCTCATTTTCTTGACTCTCTCTTCTCAAAATGCAGATCTCATTACCCTGATGATGGACTCACCTAGCTAGTCCGAAACGTCGGTTTCAAAATTGCTCACAGGTCTTTCCATTAATTAAATACTCTACTAGCCTATATGGAATCTCTCTTCAACAGCAATATCTTCATCTTTCTTTTTTATTAAGGCTTCTGTAGCCTTCACATCTTTGGGATCATGACCCACTCCAATAATTATTTCTTCTAAAGACTTTATTCTATTATCTTTAGTCTGGGAGGAGGCTTTCTACAAGTCTAGTTGGCCAGTTGTGTTATCCAAAGAATTTTGCAACCTTTGGGCCATCATAGCCTTACCAGTCAAGGTTGAATAAATCATTTCTCCAGTTTGTTTATGAAATTCAATCTGATCCAAAGGATGAATATCCTTTGCCATGACCTCAAAATTGGTTCTAAGATAGTCTGCTACTGATTGAGGTTGTTGCACTTTAGGCTTGAAATAACTTATTATCATTTTACCTTCTTTGATTTCATAGGCTGACATCAATCTCTGTTGATTTGTGGGGGGCATTTTCAAATATTGATTGTAAACTTGAAGCCTTAATGGATCATTTCTGGATTTTATTTCTATAAATGTCTTCTTGATATCTGGAGATTCCTTTCCTGGTGGTCTGAAGGATGATACCTTTGCACTTTGTTGTCTCTCTAGCTCCTGCCTCTGTGAGCTAGTAGATGTCCCACCTACTATAAATGTTTGATGACTATCTACTCCTTTCCTTTGACTATTAGTAGTCTCTTCAAAAAAATCCTCCTTTGGAAGAGGATTTAACCTTTGCCTTTTTGTTCTAGGCTACTTTGAGGGTCCATTGGCAAGGGTAGCTACTTCCCTGTCTCTCTTTTTATTTCTTTCTTCATTCAAAGGAGTCTGCAAGATAGGAGGTTCTCCCACATTTCTTTGAGGTAGAGGAGTTGGCATTTGGGCCTATTCTTTGGAAGTTTCAGGTTCTTTTGACATTGTATATTGCTCTGTGGCTTGAATGTTGGTCTCTAGTTCCTTGCCTTTAGATGTTCTTGTGCCTGGTGTGCTAGTTTCTTGTGAATGTTGCTGAGAAGTTCTAGCTATAGAGGCACCAATCCCTGACCTTTGTATCTACCCAAAAGAATCCAGGTCAAGTGTTTTCTCAAGATCTCTCATAACATTCTCAATATTGACCTGTTCACTATCATTTTTTTACTAGGGTCCCTTCCCTCCATTCATCCATATTTGCAAATTGTTCAATCTCTGAGATCCTATGGTGAATGTATGGTGATAATTTGTTCTTCATTCTTCTATCACATATAAAGTTATTAGGGTCATATGGTATCCATCCAAAACTCTTTGTAACTTAAGACGATCTTCTAAAATTTATTTTGCTTCCCTCCAGCCCTCCCTAGTGTTACAGAAAAAAGGGCCTAACTAATTCTTGATTCTAAGCTGAGTTTTCTTCTTGGCATTATAAAAATGAACCAGGTCTAAATTTATCATTTTCATGAAGTATTCCAATGCAAATAGTCTCATTGGAACATACTTTGGTAGCTTAAAAGGGTAAAGCTCACAACCATATATCCTGATTTCAGTATGGTTCTTGCACAGATACCAATCACCTATTCTGTACTACTTGGAGAGCTGAAAGATTTTCTTCATATCATCACTGATCCTAGGAGGGGAAACTCATGTCAATAAAGTGGTTGCTAGATGGACAAATAGATCAATGAACTCATTATAGGGGTAAGGGGTCTCAAGGAATTTATGGAAAATGGGACTCCAAAGTATGACAGACCTGGGATTTTCTTTGGTGTCAAGCTTCCTGACAGGGAAAGGGAAGTTCTCTGACTGATAATACAACATAAGATGATAGATGAAAGTGGTGTATTTCAAGACTCGTTCATTTTCTAGTCTCAGGAATTGGTCATGAATTCTATTAGCAATATAGGAGGCATAGTGATATTTAATAGCAGGGGGTTGTCGAGGAGTAAAGATTGACAATAACACTAAGGTTACCTCATAACCATATTCACTAGTGTTAAATCCCATTGCTAAAGATATCATATCCACTATAAGTCTACCCATATCTGTGAAGAAGGTCTGTCCATAAGGAGGGGGGCTTTTGGGCTGATATTTTTCTAACATGAAGGTCTAACAGATGTGAATGAGTTCTGATTGTGGTAATTTAGTGGATTTCTCAAGTAAATATCCCATAGAAAGGGGAGTGAGAGCTTGACCAGGGGAAAATTGCAACATTTCATTAATGGATGCAGCTGTTATGGCGAAGAGGACTGTTTTACTTGGGGATATAACAACTCTGCGGTTAGGGTCATAGTTTGCATGGCATTGATGAATTAGATCAGGGAAAACATGGAGTAAGGGGAGAAAATACCTGGGAAGGTAGGATTCCCATAGTCCCAAGATGTCTGAACCATTTAGGTAGTTGTTTCTGGCTTGCAAAAAGACATTAAGGTGATTCTGGGCAGTGGCTAGGTCCTTTATTTGGAAGTTTTTATTTGCAAGAGGCAGATAGTCTAGGTCCTTATGAGGGGCATTGATAGGTGTGACATTCAAAACAGCGGGGGTTTCCATTTCTGGTTCTTGTGGATTCAGAAAAGGAATATGGGTCTACTGTGCAAAATGGGAAAAATAGCAAGTTAGGGGACTTATATGGTAAAACACAAACTGAATTTGTACTGAATTTGGCCTTTCTCTGTGGATTTTATAATGTAAAACCAAAACTTGCAGGGTTTTGGCAGAAATTGGATAAATACCTATATTTTGGGAATGAATAGTGTAATGACAGGTACTAGTAATGGATAATAGGTTCCGAACTACGTCGGCTGCAAGTTTCTTAGCAAGGTGGCAGTTGGAAACCTTGGAGAGTTGACTCAGACATTCGTTGCATGGGAGCACAGGTTGCAGTACAGAACAATGAAAATGGTGTTCATTCGTTTTATTAACAAAGTCAAGGTTGGCGGGGTTTTTTGTTATTCGGGCAGATGATGTGCATGGGGAATGATGTTTTGTTGTATATGGAACAGTGGTAAATGGTTTAATATTGCACTGCTTTTGGGAACATGCGATATTTAGCTGGGAGCCAACGATTCCTCTGGTTGCTTGACGCGTGGCAGATGTACGATGTGAAAACTGCTTGGTGATCATGCATTAACGCATGGTCACCAAGGGTCGTGTGATATCAATAACAACCGTCTGATGTGGAGGACTTGATCGGATGGTGGATGGGAGGCGTGATGTGGCAGAGTTTAACTATGGTGGGCCCGACATAATTAGGAGTTAATTAATCATATCAGCGGTGTTGATATAACTAGTTGGGGGGTTCTTAAATAATGGTGAGGGATAATTAATCCCGATTAATGTGGAGGGGGCTTTAGGCTATTAAGTTGTTACAGGTTGACTAGTTAATCCTATTTAAACGTATTTATGGTTATAATTAACCAAAGGGGTGGAATATATAAAATTTGGGGATTTTTAATATATTTAAATAATACAGGAAAGGGTAATATTGTGCGGGAGTTATAGTTTAAATAGGTTAATAGTTAATATGACAATGTAATGAAAAGTACCAAGTAAAACATTAGGATTGTGTATTTAACTTAGGCTTAAGTGGGAAAAAAAGCTTTTTATGTGATATTGTGTATGTTTCCTAAGTAATATAGGATTTTACTTAGGAAAAGACTTATGAGAGTGAATGAATGATGGTTTTAAGTACTTAGACTTTTTTTTAAATTATTGGGCTAAGGGTTTGGTCCCTTCATAAGTCAGAGAAATGCTCTAAGCCCCTCCAATTTAAAAAATGCCTTAGTACTTAGGGGAAATTAGTGAATAATTAGGGAAAATGAGAAGGGGAGTTAATTATTGTGACTTTTCTTTGCTTGAGATGCTTTCAATGTATCGTTTGCCTTGGCCTTGTCATGAAAGTGAAAGATTAACACATTTAGAGACATTAATCATCACATCTAATTTTGTAACATCAACTACCTACCCTACCTACTTTAACGTAGCAATTTTTCTTCTTTATTAGGGTGCACTTATACTAGCAAACCCTTATCAAATCTTCCTTTTCTTTTACATGGAAAAGCCTATCTAACTCTCCACTTATTACATCCAAGGGCTCAGATTGAACTGTTGAGCTCCTTTTATTTACTCTACCTATCTACTTATCTACCAAGATTACACTCTTTGGTCAGATATTTATTCTCTATTTCTACAACATGGAATTGAAAAATGAATTAGCCAAATTTAAAAAATTTGACTATTCATGAATTGTGACATAAGTGACAAGCTGCACACAATTGTTTATTATTCAAAATGAGAAAGTAGTGGCATTTAGACTTGCACACTTTCCTGGTCTATTTTTGTTTGGGGTTCATTTTCTTTCATTTTTTGACCATCTTTATTCTTTTTATTGTTTGATTTTCATTTAGGGTATACCCTCTTTACATTTTTAAAAATTTTTCATTATTTGAAAATATGGAAAACCTTTGCAACAAGAAAAGGTATGAACATATTACATATCTCATCAAGTCAATCATGACATGTAACACCTATTGGTATAGGGGCCTAATAGTGGCTCCACTTGGGGATGGCTTTCCCTAGTGGAAAGTCAAGAACAGTAGATCAGATGGCCTTTGAATGAATTTGACTATATTTTGCAATCTTCCTTTTACTGCTGCTTTATTATATGTATGACAATGATACTTCTGAAGCTTAGGGCCTTCTCTTCGGGCTTCAACTCCAAAAGTCATTGTCGAAACAAAACTGTGACATTACAAAAGATATAGTATGTACATTGGATTTGAGACCTCTATGGTACAATATTTTTGATTCAGTCATCGGAGATTCCACAGTAAGAAGATTTTTCTGCCAACGTTTCGAATCCCAACTGGGATCCATCATCAGGGCAACTGGAATCTCCGATGACTGAATCAAAAGTATGTACATGTTAATCATCATGAAAAAATCCTAATAAGTAGGATCATATTAATGTTTTAACATTCGACCATTGACTGGTCCTTCTTCTGGTTCTGTGCTATTCATGTTTTTTAGAAAATATGTATTGTTTCCTTGTAAGGCATGGATAATATATGGTCCTTTCCATAGGAAGTCAAACTTCCCATGTTTCCCTTTTCCTTCTCTTCTTGAATCCCATCTTAGCACTTTCTCTCTAAGGTGAAAATCTTCTCCCTTGGTTCTTCTATCAAATATCTTCTTAAGCTTTTCCTATCATATTTGGGATCTTTGGTACTCTTCCTCTCTAGTCTGCTATAAATTGATGGTCTGATTTATCCTCCTTTGGATATCATTAAGTTCCACTTCAGCTTCTTGAAGTAATTTCATAACTAGAACTCCTAATGATGAAGGAAATATAGCCTCCATACCATACACTAACTCATAAGGACTAGTGCCAATGGATTTTTTGGTTATCAATCTGTCTGCCCATAGTGCATTTATTAGTTTCTTATGCCAAGTCTTTTTATTTTCGTCCGACAGTTTCTTGATGATATTAATAAGGCTTTTGTTGGAAGACTCAGCCAAACCATTCCCTTGTGGGTAATAGGCTGTGGAATGACCTAGGGTAATGTGGTACTTGTTGCAAAAACTAATCATCTTTCTTGATTTAAAAGCTGCAGCATTATCAGTTATGATTTTCGTAGGGAATTCAAATTTAGACAATATGCTGTTTTCTAAGAAACTTATGATTACGGTGTCATTGGCCTGTCTGGAGGGGATAGCTTCTATCCATTCGGTAAAATAATCAGTGGCAGTGAGAATCCATTTATGCTAGCCAGAGGAGGGAGGATGGATTTCTCCAATCAAGTCAAGACCCCATTGTTGAAATGGTTTTTCAGTAGAGATTCGTTTCAGGGGTAAAGGTATTAGTTTTCTCTTTCCCTCAAAAATTTGGCATTTATGGCATGAAGTAACAAATTTATTTATATCAGCAAACAAGGTTGGCCAGTAGAAACCAGCCCTTAAGATCTTATCTATAATTGATTTCCAATAGAGGTGTCCACCACAATCTCCTGCATGAAACTCTTGAAGAGCCTTTTCAGCTTCATTTTTTAACAAAAAATTTAATAAGATACCTTCATGATTCTTCAAAAAAAGAGCATTATCTAAAATACAAAACTTTAAAGCTTTCATCTTCAAAAACCTATTTTTTGTTCTGGATAACCCTGGAGGAGCTGGCAAGTTTTGTAAGACATAGTTTATATCAACATACCAAGGTGAATCTAGAAATACCTGGCTGATTTGTGGAGTCGCCATCTCCTATTCGTCATCCAGTTCATTTATATCCAGGGCTTGGCAATTTGGTTATGCCTTGAGTTTGGCCAATCCCTGTCCTTTTATCAAATTTGTAGGTTTTATTTCAGTATCATATTCTAATATGGTAGCAATCAATTTGCCCCTTTTGCCCTCAATTCCATCCTGAGTTAGGATGTCCTTGACAACAACATTTGGTACGTATGCTATCACATGAGAATATAATATATAAACTCTAAAGTGTATAATTGCTTTAACAAGTGCAAATTCCTATTTTTCCATGATCTTGTATTCTAGTGATGCATCTCTTGGTGCTTTACTAAAAGGGGCTATAGGTTTTTCACATCCTTGGTTGTCCTTTTGTACTAAAACAACTGCTATAGTGTGCTCTGAGGCAAAGGAAAAAAAATTATGAAATCTCTATCAAATTGGGGACTTGTAAGGACCGGTGTTCTCGCTAGAGCCATTTTAATTTCTTCAAATGCTTGTTTGGCTTCTACTGTCCATTTTATACTTGAATCCTTTCTTAACATGTTATTAAGTAACCTAATTAGTTATGCTAAATTAGATATGAATCTTCTCAAAAATTTTATCTTTCCTAAGAATGCTTGAAGTTCCTTAATACTTCTGGGATGAGGCATTTGTAAAATTGCATCTATTATGGTAGGGTCAATTTGGATACCATCCTTTGAAATGATGTGACCTAAGAGCTTACCTTATTCAAGGCCAAATAAGGACTTCTTAGGATTTAAAGAGATACCATATTTTCTGAATTTGAGGAATACCTGTCTGAGATGATCCAAATGTTGTTGGTTTGATTTAGAAAAAACAGTTAGGTCATCTAGATATATAACAAGAAAATCATGAATTTCTTTAGCAAATGCAATATCCATTACTCTTTGGAAAGTGGCTCCTGCATTTTTAAGTGCAAAAGGTATTTTGATATACATGAATGTACCCCATGGTGTGGTAAACGAAGTTTTTTCTTTGTCACCAAGGTGAACTAGAATTTTGTTATACCTTGAAAATCCATCTAACAAAGATATTCTTGAAGAACCTACTACCCTTTGCAAAATATGGTCCATCTTGGGTAAAGGGTAACTATCCTTTAGAGAAACCTTGTTCACATTTCTCAAATCTACACATAATTTAATTTCACAAGTTTTCTTCGTAGTAGGCACTAAATTTGATACCCACTATGAAAATCTTATAGGTGCAATTATCCTTGCCTCATACATACATTTAATTTCCTTTTCAATCAATGGTAGCAGCACAGGGTTGATTCTTCTGAGTTTTTTTTGAATGGTTCCTAGTATTCTTTCAAAGGTATTGTATGCTAAATTATTGAGGTATCAAATGATTTCAAATCCTCATAACTTTAGGCAAAAACATCCTGGAATTGTCTCATGAATTCAACATATTTTAACTTTTGGTCAGGAGGCAAAGGTTTTGATAGTTTTATTATTTTTGGATTTTCTTTTGTTCCTAAGTTATATTCTTCAATGTCTGCCTTCAATGGTTCCATCTTTGGTTTCTTAGGATTGTCATTGGAATCAAAGAGGTCCTCTAGAGGGGTTAGTCCCTTAGGCAAATGATTATCTTTGAGATCACTTACCTCTATTTCTTCTTCATTTATCTCATCAAGGTCCATCCCTTTGAGATCTTGCACTTCTTTTTCAGTAAATGTTGTGGGATGTAACATTTGAATTGCATTTTGTTCTGAAATATATGTTTCTACCTCATCTATCTGATTAAATCTTGTGACTGTATCAACATCTATCTGACTGTGAGAAAATTCTTTTTCTAAAGTTAGAAAGTTATTAATCTGTTCATCACTTTCAAAAACTTGCCAGTTTTTCAGATTGTCAGGGATGGCTGGCCTATGCCTAATTTTAGCAGTAAACGGATGATTAGGTTCTAAAGGTAATTTATAGGTGCTAGCAAACATCGCGAGACTGTAAGCATGTAAGTTGTGTTTTCTAGGTACTACAACAAGCTTAGTTTCCAAAAAAGTATTAAGAATCTCCATAATTGTTCCTCTATAGTATCCTAATCTAGGATCTCTATTTAAATACTTCCCATTCATCTATTTTATGATGAACTCTGAATCCCCTATTATAGATACCCTAATTGCTCCTAATCTTTTTACAGGTTTAAGTCCAAGCATAAGAGCTTCATACTCTGCCATACTATTGATGCACTTAAAGTTTAATATGTAGGCATGGCCTTCAGCATGGTCATTTTCTAAGTTATGCACCGAAACTCTTGCCCCTGCCCCTAACTTGTTGACTGAACCATCAAATTCTAGGTGCCAAAGTATTTCATATACATAATCAGTGTTAGGGGTGTTGGAATTTGTTTAGCACGGGGATTTAGTTTTTTGTTTTCATCTGATTTTTCTTTGTTGTCTGAATCATCATTGGTATTTGAAATTTCCTGAATTTGAAGAGTTGATTTTCCATTTTCAATTTATTTTGGTTCTGCTACTAAAACTTGTTCATTGTTGGTAGGATTGGTTTTGGCATTGTACAAAATAAATGAATCCATATCAGAGTGTACTGAGTAGATAGGGAAGTTTTGTGGTCTTTCCTGACTACTTACCACATATTTTATTAATGTCTCTTTGTATAGCTTCCTAGATTGACCGAAAATAGAGATAGTAGCATAAGACATGTCCAATTGAAGTGATCATTGGAGCTTAGCACCCGAGGACCTGGATAACAACATTCCATATTTTGGAGGTATATCTGCTACTACTATATCCATTAGGATTGTCTTGGCAAAGTATTGAACTAAAGAAACACACAAGTCTTTTATTGATCCTAAACATGTCACTTGACTTGAATCAAAAGAAAATAGATCTTTGTAAGGCCTAGTAATGTCAAGATCTAATTTCTCTATGACTTACTTGATCATTTTGTTGTGAGATGCCCCAAAATCAAATGTAGCATTGTGAAGGATTTTATCATGAATATTCAAGCTCACATAAAAGGGAGGAACACTTCCTTCTAAATGTTTACCATTTACTTCAGGTCCAAAAATTAGTTCTGGTTGATCATCAAAAACATTAACAAAATCTTTAGTGCCAGTGATATTCAGTGATCTATTGATTTGACTTCAGTAGGCATCATGTTTTGCTACTTATGATAATGGTACAACAATCTTTAACTTGCCTACTTCAGTTTCCAAATTGAAAGGTTTTTCTATTTGGGATTTGGTGTTTCGAACAGTGGGATTCTCTTTGCTTTCTATATTTTTTGTGTTTTTCTCCTTTTCAGGAGTAGGGTTACGACTAGTTGTTTCTTCTAAATCAACTTCTAGTGGTCCTTCAACATTTCCTTTGGAGGAGGAGGAGTGGAAGAATGTTCGTTATTTTGTTGACTATCAGAAACATCTTCAATTATTGGATTAGAGGGATTATTGTTAGATCTAGACAAAATTTGTACATGTGGAGGGACTGTTTTACCTTTGGTAGGCTGTTTTGGAGAGTTTTGTTTGTTGTTTTTAAGAACATTAATTCTTCTACTCCTTAAATTATACTACTTGTGCATTTCATAGATAGTTGTGTCATATCCCTCCCTGAAGTCAAACGATTCTCCTGACTGAGTTTGAAATTGTTTGAGAATTTGGGCCTCTTGGTCATCCTGAGTTAGAAAGACTTCTCATTCATTGTTGAGTCCCATTAGATTTATCTAAGTGTTTTCTGGTGGATCTTCAGAGCTAGAAGCCTCTACATAGCTTTCCTGGAAAGAATGTCTAATGTTTTGATCTGGGCCAGTCTTTCGAGGGTTCAAGTTTTGGTTTTTTCTAAAATTTCGATTTCCCTCAATGTTGGATGGTTTTCCATCCCAAGGAGATTTTATTTCTATGGTTTCCACTCTATCTCCCAATCTTTCCATTCCTTTGATTATAGCCTCCAGTTTCTATTCAACAGGTGAAGCTTCTTCTTTTAGTGGTATCCTTCTTTCACTTCTAACCTTGGCATGTTTAGAGATCAGATTAGCTTCAACACTAACAACTATACTTTGCATTTATCCTAAAGTTCTAGGAGCTCTTTCCCTTAACTGAAATGTCATATCCAAATCAAATCCATCAAGGAACTTCATTAGGGCCAAATCAAGTGGGGGTCTAAGGTTTTGAGGAATGGAATTGTAAACGGCATTGAACTTAGTGCAGTAATCTTGTACAGTTTCCTGAGTTACTCTCTTGAGGTTTTCATTTTTGGATAAGATCTGTAGAGGATCTTTCTTTTTCTCCCAACGATTCAAGAACTATGTATAAATGGTTTCTAGTCTATCTATGCTATTTGCTTTTAGAGCCCTAAACTAGGTTTGGACTTCACCAGTTAGACTCTGAACAAATATCCCCATTCTAAGATCATCAGCATCAATCTCATATATCTCAAAGTAGTGAGTCATTTTTTTGGTATGTTGTTGTGCTGTGTAGGTACCAGAACCATCAAATGGGGTGATTTTACTTTGGTAGTACTGAGGCATGGCACCTAAATTGGCTGGTAAAACCATAGGGGTATACATGTTTTCCATAGCTGGAGGTAGTGATGAAACAACCGAAGGGGTAGGGTTAACAATAGGAATGTGAGTTTTGGATGGAGTGGTAGAAGGAGGTGTTTGTGGTGGAGTGGTTTTGGGTTGAGATGTGTGAGGGAAAGGTGAGGAACTTGCAGAAACAATAGTGATAGTAGAGGGATCAGGTGTTCTTTCATAAGTAAGCTCAGATTGTATTGAAATTTGTAAAATTTTGTCAATTGAAACACTCACATCTTCAAATTGTAATTCTTCAATAAATACTAGGTCTAGAACCAAGCAGGATAATTCAATGTCAGAGAATGTTACAAACAAAGAGGTCTCAAATTGCTCATCAAAAGGTTCGCCCTCAAGATAGATCCAGATCACAGGGCAGGATCTTGATCTCTAGATGAGCCGAGAACTCGCAGTACTTTCTTGGCTTTCCTGTCTCCTAAGAATTCTGGGAATCAGATTAGGGTTCTCAAACATAGGCGGTGGATTTGGATCTGGATTTGACCTGGTGTAATGAGTTCTTTCTGAAGCCAGATTTCTTGGTTTTGATTTTCTAAATTAATATCAACAACTTCTATGATTTATTTAAGATGTTTCAGATTTGAATTTAAAACATTCCTAAAGATTCGTTTGACTAAGGAACTGGTTTATGTTTAGTTCATAAACAAGACCAGAGATAGACTGAAACATCATTCATCTACTTATGATCTTGCAGAGTAAGAGCAGTTTGAAGGCTACCTAGCTAACTTTAGGCTCCATCTGTAGTTTATAAAGTAAACAACAATAATAACAAATTTTCCTTCGCCGGTGGATTTGCCACTATGTTATCACTCAGATTTTCTTAGAAGGTGTAAGAAAAGGAAAGGGTTCCGAGGTAACTGCAAACCAACTTTTAGACACAGAATCTACCCAATCTGTGGCTGGAGAGGGCTCTCTCTTTAGGATTTAGCTTTGTTTTATAAGTTTTTAGGCTATTTATGAAATATTTGGGATTTTTGTTGAGTTTGGTGGTGAAATTCAATAGCAAAGGGTTGGAACTGAATATTTCAGGCCATTGGGCTAATGGAGTCAAAAGAAATGGCTCAACTGGATTTAGTTTCTCAGCAAATGATGGCTTCACAGGGCAAGATAGCTAAAACATGGATCAAATGACAACTTGATAGGATGGGATGGGCTTAAAAGGGATGAAGGGAAATCAAGAATCCTTCAACATATTTTAAGAGAAAAGGACTTGAATGATCACCAGTAAAGAGAAATTAAGAATTCTTTAATAAATGATCAAAATGATTAAATTAGGAAATATGAGCAATTAAGAATTCACTATTTATGCTACTTTAGAGAAAAACATCAAGAATATAAATGATTGAAAACAAATTGCACTGAAGCACTTTCTGAATTAATCTTTTTCGTTTAAGTATTCACATATGAAACATAATTGATATAATAAACAAGAACACAATACCACAAGAGTTATAAATACTTATTTGTCCAACGTATTGCACATGAATCCTTTGAGAAGTCCTTTGGATTTCTTCTTGGGATGCCTTTACTAGATCAATCTACTCAAAAATTATTTGGATGGATAACCGAACATCATTTATTGACTGAGTGATGTTGGCCCAAAGAATTTTCCTAATTTCTACCAGAGGCTTGTTAAAAGTAACATCCTTTTCTAATGATTTCACTTTATTTTCTAATCCTTTAATCTCTCTTGACTTTTCTGTAACATTTATCTTTGAGAGATCATACCTTTGCTCTAAGTTGGCATACTGCTCTTTCACCTTATTTAGCTCTGAAACTTGTAGTTTCGCGTCCTCCATTGACTTTATTAGTTCCTCTACACTCAAATTGGCAGTGATGCCCTGTGCTAGTCCTATTGTTCCTGCTGTTGTTGTACCTGTGACCACCTATGATGTGGCTGCTGGGATGTTCGGTGCTAGTGCTATCCCAAGTGTAGAAGGGACTATTTTTGAGACTATTGGTATCACATTGGGAGGCTGAGAGGTCGACTCTCCCTGCTTGTCCTTCAATGCTTTTTCTAGTTCTTGCCGAGTCTCATTTAGTTGTTCATTAAGTTTTAAGAGTAAATCCATCAGCTCTTCTTCAAATTTTTGCTTTATGATCTCAGCAGTTTGTGGATGCTTTGAAGGAGGCAGCTTTAGTTGCTTCCTTAAGGCAATAATATCTTCATCTTTCTTTTTTATTAAGGCTTTTGTAGCCTTCACATATTTGGGATCATGACCCAATCCAATAATTATTTCTTCTAAAGACTTTATTCTGTTATCTTCAGCCTAGGAGGAGGCTTTCTCAAAGTGTAGTTGGGCAGTTGTGTTATCCAAAGAATTTTGCAACCTTTGAGCCATCATAGCCTCACCAGTCAAGGTTGCGTAAATCATTTCTCCAGTTTTTTTATGCAATTCAATACGAACCAAAGGATGAATATACTTTGCCATGATCTCGAAATTGGTTCTGAGATAGTCTGCTACTGATTGAGGCTATTGCACTTTAGGCTTGAAATAACTTATTATCATTTTACCTTCTTTGATGTCATGGGCTGACATCAACCTCTGTTGATTTGTGGGGGCCATTTTCAAATATTGATTGTGAACTTGAAGCCTTAATGGATCATTTTTGGCTTTTATTTCTATAAATGTCTTCTTGATATCTGGAGTGTCCTTTCCTGATGGTTTGAAAGATGATACCTCTACACATTATTATCTCTCTAGCTCCTGTCTCTGTGAGCTAATTGATGTCCCACCTACTGGGAATGCTTGATGAATATCTACTCTTTATTTCCTTTGACTATCAGTAGTCTTTTGAAAAAATTCCTCCTCTGAAAGAGGATTTAACCTTTACCTTTTTGTTCCAGGCTGCTCTGACAGTCCACTGGCAAGGGTAGCTACTTCCCTATATCTCTTTTTATTCCTTTCCTCATCCAGAGGAGTCTACAAGATTGGAGATTCTCCCACATTGGTTTGAGGTGGAGGAGTTGGCATTTGGGCATGTTCCTTAGAAGTTTCAGGCTGTTTTGACATTGTAGATTGCCTTATGGCTTGAATGTTGGTCTTTAGTTCCTTGCCTTTGGATGTTCTTGTGGCTAGTGTACTGGTTTCCTATGAATGTTGCTGAGAAGTTCCAACTGTAGAGGCACCAACCTCTGAACTTTGTACCTGCCCAAAAGAATCCAAGTCAAATGTTTTCTCAAGATCTCTCATAACATTCTCAATATTGACCTATTCACTATCATTTTCTACTAGGGTCCCTTCCCTCCGTTCATCCATATTTGCAAATTGTTCAAACTTTGGGATCATATGGTGAATGTATGGTGACAATATGTTCTACATTCTTCTATCACATATAAAGTTGTTAGGGTCATATGGTATCCATCAAAAACTCTTTTGTAACTTAAGATGATCTTGTAAAATTATTTTTTCTTCCCTCCAGGCCTCCCTAGTGTTACAGACAAAAGGGCCTAACTGATTCTTGATTCTAAGTTGAGCTTTCTTCTTGGCATTATAAAAATGAACCAGGTCTGAATTTATCATTTGCCTGAAGTATTCCAATGCAAACAGTCTCATTGGAACATACTTTGGTAGCTTAAAAGGGCACATCTCACACCCATATATCCTGATTTGTGTATGGTTCTTGTACAGATACCAATCACCTATTATGTATTTCTTGGAGAGCTAAAGGATCTTCTTCATATCACCGCTGATCCTAGGAGGGGAAACTCATGTCAATAAAGTGGTTGCTGGATGGACAAATAGATCAATGAACTCATTATAGGTGTAAGGGGTCTCAAGGGATTTATGGAAAATGGGACTCCAAAATATGACAGAACCGAGATTTCCTTTGGTGTCAAGCTTCCTGAAAGGGATAGGGAAGTTCTCTAACTAATAATACAACATAAGATGATAGATGAAAGTGGTGTATTTGAAGACTCCTTCATTTTCCAGTCTCAGGAATTGGTCATGAATTGTTTTGGCAATATCGGTGGCATAGTCATATTTAGCAGCAGGGGGCTGTCGAGGAGTAAAGATTGACAATAACACTAGGGTTACCTCATCAACATATTCACTAGTGTTAAATCCCATTGCTAAAGATATCGTATCCACTGTAAGTCTGCCCATATCTGTGAAGAAGGTTTGTGCATAAGGAGAGGGGCCTTTGGGCTGATATTTTTCTAACATGAAGGTCTGACAGATGTGAATAAGTTCTGATTGTGGTAATTCAATGGATTTTTCAAGTAAATATCCCATAGAAAGGGGAGTGAGAGCTTGACCAGGGAAAAATTGCAACATTTCATTAATGGATGCAGTTGTTATGGGGAAAAGGACTGTTTGACTTGGGGACATAACAACTCTATGGTTAGGGTCATAGTTTGCATGGCATTGATGAATTAGATCAGGGAAAACATGGACTGAGAGGAGGAAATACCTAGGAAGGTTGGATTCCCACAGTCCAAAGATGTTTGATCCATTTAGGTAGTTGTCTCTAGCTTAGTAAAATACCTTAAGGTGATTCTGGTCAGTGGCTAGGTCCTTTGTTTGGAAGTCTTTATCTGCAAGAGGCAAATAGTCTAGGTCCTTATGAGGGGCATTGATAGGTGCGACATTCAAAACAGTGAGGGTTTCCATTTTTGGTTCTTGTGGATTCAAAAAAGAAATTTGGGTTTACTGTCGAAAATGGGCAAAATAGCAGGTTATGGGACTTATATGGTAAAACATAGACTGAGTTTGTATTGAATTTGGCCTTTATCTGTGGATTTTACAATGTAAAACCAAAACTTGCAAGGTTTTGATGGAAATTGGATAAATACCTGTATTTGGGGGGTGAACAGTGCAATGACAGGTACTGGTAATGGATAATAGGTTCTGGGCTACATCGGCTGCAAGTTTCTTAGCAAGGCGGCGGTTGGAAAGCTCAGATAGTTGACTTGGACGTTCTTTGCATGGGAGATAGGTTGCAGTACAAAACAATGAAAATGACGTTCGTTTATTTTATTAACAAAGTCAAGGTTGGCGGGGTTGTTTTTTATTCGGGTAGATGACGTGCGTGGGAAATGATGTCTTGTCGTATATGGAACAACGATAAGCAGTTTTGTATCGCACCGCTTTTGGGAATGGGTGGTATTTAGCCGGGAGCCAACGATTCCACTAGTTGCTTGATGCGTGGTAGAGGTATGGTGTGAAAACCGCTTATTGATTGCGCATTAATGCACGACCACCAAGGGTTGTGTGATATCAATAACAACCGTTGGATGTGGAGGACTTGATCGGATGGTGGACGGAAGGCACAATGCGGCAGAGTTTAACTGCGGTGGGCCTGACATAATTAGGAGTTAATTAATCATATAGGGGGTGTTGATATAACTGGTTGGGGGGTTCTTAATTAACCATGAGGGTTAATTAATCCCGATTAATGCGGTAGGGGATTAGGCTATTAACTAGTTATGGGTTGACTAGTTAATCCTATTTAAGCATATTTATGGTTATAACTAGCCAAAGGGGTGGAATATATAAAATTTAGGGATTTTTAATATATTTAAATAATACGGGAAAGGGTAATCTTGTGTGGGAGTTATAGATTAAATAGGTTAATAGTTAATATGATAATGTAATGAAAAGCACCAAGTAAAACATTAGGATTGTGTATTTAACTTAGGATTAAGTGGGAAAAAGGGGTTTTTATGTGATATTGTGTATTTTTCCTTCCTAAGTAAAATAGGATTTTACTTAAGAAAAGACTTATGAGAGTGAATGAATGATGATTTTAAGTACTTAGGCTTTTTTTTAATTACTGGGCCAAGGCTCTGATCTCTCCAGAAGTCAGAGAAATACTCTGAACCCCTCAAATTTAGCAAATGCCTTAGTACTTAGGGGAAATTAGTGAATAATTAGGGAAAATGAGAAGGGGAGTTAATTATTATGACTTTGCTTTGCTTGAGATGCTTTCAATGTACCGTTTTCCTTGGCCTTGTGATGAAAGTAAAAGATTAACACATTTAGAGACATTAATCATCACATATAATTCTACAACATCAGCTACCTACCCTACCAACTTTAACCTAGCATTTTTTCTTCTTTATTAGGGTACACTTAGACTAGCAAACCCTTATCAAATCTTCCTTTTCTTTTACATGGCAAAGCCTATCTAAGTCTACACTTATTACATCCAAGGGCTCAAATTGAACTGTTGAGCTCCTTTTATTTACTCTACCTATCTATTTATCCACCAAGATTACACTCTTTGGTCAGATATTTATTCTCTATTTCTACAACATGAAATCGAAAAATGAATTAGCCAGGTTTAAACAGTTTGACTATTCATGAATTGTGGCATAAGTGACAAGCTGCACACAATTGTTTATTACTCAAAATGAGAAAGTAGTGGCATTCAAACTTACACACTTTCCTAGTCTATTTTTATTTGGGGTTCATTTTCTTTCATTTTTTGACCATCTTTATTCTTTTTACCCTTTGATTTTTATTTTAGGGTATACCCTCTTTACATTTTTTAAATTTTTTTATTTTTTGAAAATATGGAAATCCTTTGCAAAAAGAAAATGTATGAACATATTACATATCTCATCAAGTCAATCATGACATATGAAACCTATTGGTATAGGAGCCTAACAACCAGCATGGATTTTTATCAAGCGATTTGGTTGACGAATTTCTTTAGTGAGCTATTTGAGCATCTGCGGGATACCACCATCATTTATTGTGATAATCAAAGTGGGATTCTCCTTTTAGATAATCCCAGGTTCCATGACCGATCCAAGCATATTGATATTAGGTACCATTTTATCTGGGATATGGTACAACGAGGAGCAATAAGGCTCTAACACATCAGGACGGATGAACAGGTTGTTGAAATCCTCATAAAGCCTTTAATAAAGGCCAATTTCTTAGCCTTCAAAGAGAGACTTGGATTCATGGAAATACCCTCCCATGAGGGTCCAAATTGAGTTAGACATTGAGTTCTAGGAGCTTATGGGGGCTTTAGGTACTTCTTGGATCTATATGAGCACATGGTTAGTGGTTCACCTTTCCTTGTGAAGTGCATACCCCAGCATGTGATCATAGGCTGAGTGGATGACCTTCCTCTATGGAGTACACTATATGACAACATGGTTACTGGTTCACCTTCCCCTATGGAAACCCCATCATACATCCTACACTTGTTGTTTAGGACTCTTCGGAAGTACCTCTCTTTTGGCCAATGAGCTAGGTAAAGTGGTTAGGGTTAATTAATAGTATCAATGGATGTGTCAGGTACTACCGTATTCCCTATAACTAGGACACATGATTTTCAACAACTTGATCACTAAGGATCAATCCTCGTAGGGGTTTTATCCTTGGACATGAGGACTTTCCTATGTCATTTATGCAAGAGTGGCAGGGTCTTGAGAGCCACCATTTTTCAATCCTTTCTTATTAAACTATGACATGAATCTTTAGCAAATACGAGACAAGTGGAAGAGATGACACATAATGGACATGATAACATAGCCATGGAAGAATGTTGATAGGGGGAATTTCTCCCTAGTTGAGAGGGAGCGTTAAAGAGTGAAACTAGGGGCTAATTCCCCTTCCTAGAAGCCTTTTACGAATAATATATATATATATATATAATTGTGTGTGTGTGTGTGTGTGTGTGTGTGTGTGTGTGTGTGTGTGCGTGCGTGCGTGTGTAATAGAAATCATAAATAATGAATAATTGACTAATAATTAGTGTTGAAGAGTCATGTATATAAGGACATCACCATTCATTGAAAAAATATCATAATCATGTCAATAACATATTTACCATACGTTACTACCTAGCATAATTTAAGAAAGTGTTTGTGTAAAAGATGGAATAAGGAAAAATATGTAAAAAAGTATACTTAGCAAGAGTTACTACCCACCATTATGTACATGTTCTTCAACACTTTAACAAATATGGGTAAAAATGTAGATGTGCAAACTTACTAGATTTTAATTTACAAAAATACATGATCCAATTTACAAAGAGACATGTCTCTTTGGTATCTTGAGTATAAAATTCACTTGAAAGTTTTCATTTTTCACAATTCACTTATCATACCATATCTTCTTCTACTTATTGTTCAATGTCATGTTATATCTACAATTAGTGTCAACGATGATATAAAGTGACTGCTACTGAAGTTTTAATGTGATTGTTATTAGAATCTGAAGTAAAGTTGTTATTGGGATAATAAGACATTGAAGTAATTATTCAAATCATAGAACATACCGTAAAATTTAACATCCTCGGACTAAACAAATTCCATGCGTAATCCATTGAGAGGTCCACGTACTTCTAGGCATATGCCCAACCCCTCCCCACCCCCCTTAAGCACCTCAACTTTCATATTGGTTGACACTAGCAATGTCACATCATGTCTCACACTATTTTGGTGCAACATTATTCATTTGTGGTGGCATCCAGAAAAGACCCATCATAGGAGTTCATTAGACCTCCAGTAAAGGACCTTCAGGCCACACTAATTATAGACCATTGATTCCATTTAATCAGGTTGATGTTCATAGTTCAAGTGAAGTGGTGCCACATTTATGTTTTCATTGTGGGAATATTTTACATGGCTCAATAGAAGATCCATTCAAGAAGTGATTTATGGATCAAGTTAGTATACTTTTTAATTGATGTGAAATCATTGGTTATAAATATAGCTATATAATTAACAAATTTTCAACAAATGTAACTTTGGCGTACTCATTTTTCGCACTTGTTTTTTCGGAATCTACAAATGTTACAAGAGAATATTTCATGATTGAGATGGGAATATCTCAGTTATCCCAATCTTGATGCAGCCCTAGTTATAGCATTCAACATTGCAACACCTAACACATAGGTACTGAAACATATTTATTCAAGTCTACTTCAACGATAACTTAGCAAGACCAATTTTTTTTTTTTTCTAATTATTATGTAATTTGGGATAAAAAAATATTAATTTAATTTTGTTTCCATAAATTTCGATGGGAGAAACTCAAAATACATATCCACTTGGGATTATCAGATCAAATCCCATCTACGTAGCGTATGTTAGATTGTATCTAGTTTTAACGAGACTTTCATTATAAAGTTGAATATGATTTTTTTGTACTAATTGAAACCATAATACAATTTTATATGTAGGTTCCATTCTTTATGATTCCATCCCCTTCCATCTCAGGCAGTCCCCACTTCATGGTAAGTGCAACCATTGGGTCTCCCCCCAAGCACCCAGAATTATTATTTCTTCCCCTAGGGTGCTACCTCCTATTGTACAACTAACAAGGGTGTATCATCTTATACACCCTAGACATTTTCCTTTACACCCTCCAATCATGCCCATATCTATTTATCCTACACCATTCCATCATCAAAACCCATAGCTCATCATATCTGATGTTGCAACGACTACTATTTTATCTAATGTAGCTACTCCTATAGAGGTTAAATTTTAATCTAATACAACTACATCCTCCCCAACCCCCATCATTACCTTAGAGAAATTTGTTCAACCCAATTATCCACCTACCATCAGTGCATTAATTATTGTGGCAACAAGTATTACATATAATGTAGCTACATCTATAGTGGTTGCATTTGTTGTTATTGTAACTACATCCTACCAAGCCCCCATCATTGGAGAATGTTGTTTAGTAGAGTGCTCCAACTTTGATCCAGGAAGGGAAATCATCTCCATTTCCTTAGATCTTCACGGTGAGAATAATTACTTGACGAATATTTATCAAGAACGTGAGTTAAATTTATTTTGTACACAATATTTTAATTATTTTCAGTTAATCTATTACTATAGTTATTGTATGGAGCCATTGTTGAGAGGCTTGGAACATAGAGGAGCACATCCTCTCAACCTTATACATTCATGTCTATGTGATATTTTATTTGAATTACAAAAGTTTATTTATCAAGTTTGTTAACTAATTCAACTATGGTAAAATGAGCTAATATGTTGTTGTTTCATTTTCAAACACTGAAGAGGCATACTACTCTGAGACAAAAGAATGTTTGAGGTTACTCTATGTTTAAGAGGAGGAAGATTGATTTTGGAGATGCATCCAAGAGAGCCAAGGGTGGAAATGGTGATTCAGAGAGAGATTACGTACATTTCCATGATGTTTAATTCAAGCACGATATGCCATTTTGTGTCTAGGGCACTAGTTTCCATTCTCTCATTTTTTGGCATGAGTTTCCATTATGTGAAATTTGACCAAATTTAATATAAATATATTTTAATTTCAACTTGTGTATCATGGGTTTTGTGTTTTTCTTCAATCAATTAATGCCCAACTATGTCAATTAAGCTAGGTAACTTACATGGAATTTCAAATATGTGTCTCACTTTCAAGAGTATGACATATATGTACATTGCTTATGGGGAATCATTTAAAATTATGTCACTTATATTGTGTTAAAGTTATGGGAGTCTCCTACATGGTCTCTTGGGTATAAATTACTCACAATGACCTTTAAACAATAAGATTCCATCCAGATAAATTTTCATGGCTTTATAACATTCATAAATATGATGAAAAAAAATAGCATCCCAAGGAAATTTCATAAATAAAATTTTTATGTTGACCTCTAAGGATAAAATGAGTTTATCCACACCTCACCCTATCCATCAACTAAATTTTCCACACTTAGCCTTAGCCACCATAGCTTAATACAATTTGGAACACATTTTTCAAATTCTATGTCAATATTATCCAACTAACATTGCACCCAAATTTTCTGATTATGCACTCAAATTTGGACTCAATATGTTTGTGCTTTCATGCCCAACTCTTGGCTTTTTTCATTCTACTCTCTCCACTTTCTCATATTTATGCTTACACTACATATTTTCAAAAAGAGAGGCATCCTGACCTCTTTTCAAAACTAGGATTGGTTAATAGAAGGAATACATTCATTGTACAAATATCTTCTCATATATTAAAACCACTATGTGCATTGGTAAACTTGTATTGTGTGCTTTTATTATGGTGTGTTAATTATGTGTGTCATGTAAGAACATGTTATTTATATGTCATATATGGTGCATCACTTATCTGCATTTATGCATATTGATTGATGGTCATCATGCATTTCTTATGTGCATGACAATTTATTTATACTTAATTAAGGTGCATCACTTATATGTGATATCTAATATGGTGTACCATGGCTCAAGTGTGAATTCATTTAGTGTTTTGTTGTTTAACTATGTCACTTATGGTAGGTATCTTACATGGCATGTCGACTATGTGTCTCACTTTCAAGAGTATCGCTTATATGTACATTGTTTGTGGGGAATCACTTAAAATTATGTTAGTTATATGTGTGTTTCTTTTAAAAGTGTGTCACTTATGGGAGTCTCCTATGTTGTGTTGGGTGTAAATTAGTCACAATCATGTAGACAACAAAATTCCATCCATATAGTTTTTTACTACTTCATAACATTCATAAATATAATGAAAAAAAATAACATCCTAAGTGCATAAAGAGAAAGTTTATATTATTCTATCAAGACAAAATGATTTTATTCACACTTCACCTTAAAGCCATTAACTAGGTTTTCCACACCTATCCTTAGCCAGCATAGCTTAATATATCTTTTCAAAAGATTGTCTCTCTAAATCTTAGGTACCACATCTACCAAAATAAGAAACAAAGTAGCCTCAAACTATGCTTTTAAAATTATAAAAATCTAGTTTTATCAAATTTCACATTATTGGGGTTTTCAAATTAGACAAATCTAGGGTTTTCAACTTGCATAAAGGTTTTTCAAATTCCATGTCAATATACATTGATGGACATTCCAACTTGTGATGCAAGGTTAATATCATGTTTTTACTTATATTTTCTAATTATGCACTAAAATATTAACTCACTATGTTGGTCACCATTCGTTGTTTATATGCATCACTTATTTATTCTTAGTTAAGGCGCATCACTTATATATGACACCTAATATGGTGTACCGTGTCTCAAGTGTGCATTACTTCAATGCATTGATGCTTGACTATGTCAATTATGGTAGGTATACTACATGACATGTCGAGTATGTGTCTCACATGGAAAAGTATCACTTATATGTACATTCCTTATGGGACATCACTTAAAATTATGCCACTTTTATGTTTGTTTATTCTTAAAGCATGTTAGTTATGGGTGTATCCTATGGTGTGTTGGGTATAAATTAGTCACAATTGCCTAAACAACAAAATTCCATCCATATAATGTTTCATGGCTTCATGACATTCATAAATATAGTGGACAAAGATATCATCCCAAGGAATGTGAATAAAGAGATATCTAATGTTGACATCTATGGAAAAAATGAGGTCATTCACACTTCACCTTAGCCATCAACTAGGTTTACCACACTTAGTATTTGCCACCATACCTTAGTACAAGTTGAAACAAGTGAGACTCTCCAAACCCTTTATATGCCAACCACTAAAATAATAAACCTTATCCACCAACTATGTTTTTAAAATTTCAAAAAACTAGTGTTATCAAATTCCACATTACCAAGGTTTTCAAATCCCACAAAACTAGCATTTTCAAATTACACAAAACTATTATTTTTCAAAGTCCACATCAATATACATTGATGGACATTGGTAATTTGTGATGCAATTCCAATATCATGTGTTTACTTACATTGTCTATTATCCACACAAATACAAAACCAATATGTTGGTCATCATTCATTGCTTATGTGCATCACTTACGTGTTATTGGTCAAGGTGTATCACTTATATGTGACACCTAATGGCTCAAGTGTGCATTTCTTGAGTGCATTAGTTCCAACTATATTACTTATGGTAGGTATCCTATGTGGCATGACGACTATGTGTCTTACCTTCAAAAGTATCACGTATATATACATTTCTTATGGGGCATCTCTTAAAAGTCATGTCACTTATATGTGTCATTCCTTTAAAGGTGTGTCACTTATCGAAGTCTCCTATGGTGTGTTGGGTGTAAATTAGTTGCAATGGTCTAAACAACAAAATTCCATTGACACAATGGTTCATGGCTTCATAGCATTCATAGATATAACAAACAAAGATAACAACCCAAGGAATGTGCATAAAGAGAAAGCTTACGTTGACCTCTCAAGAAAAAATAAGGTCATCCAAACTCCACCTTAGCCATCAACTAGGCTTTCCACATTTACCTTAGCCACCATATCTTAATACAAGTTGGCATAAGTAAGACTCTCCAAACCTTTGATAAGGAATCCAACAAAATAAGAAACATTAGCCACCAACTATTCTTTTCTAATTCCAAAAGGCTAGCATTATCAAATTCCGCATTAGTAGGGTTTTCAAATTCCACAAAATTAGGATTTTCAAATTGCACAAAAACTATGGTTTTTCAAATTACACTTCAATATACATCGATGGAAAATACCTTCAAAAAGGAATTGCCACATGTCCTTAAATGGCTCGTGGAAGTGACTTGAAACTCACCATAAATTGAAATTGGGACACAAATGGGCAAACCATCAATTATGTTCAACTCTTAGCACTAGGTTAAATCTATGGACACCCCTCTCCTAGAACTCCATAGATCAAAAGTAGATTTATTTGAGGATGTTCAAAGTTAATTTTTTTTTAGTAAATATTAGTGCAAATTTTGCACAAGGGGGTTTATTTTGTGAAACATTGGTTGTATTAACTATGGGTGGCATGCTTACATGGACCTTCAACAAACATAAATTTTTAAGCTTACAAAACTCCTCTTTTCCACTCTATTTGTTTTTTGGACCCTTGGAGAAGGATTACAATATGTCAATACATGGATATGTAAGTATCTTCCAACTAGCCATAAAATTCAAAACAAGATTCAAATGAGTGAATCATCAATTGCTTTGGACTCCTAGCATTGGCTCAAGCTAGGGACACCCCCCTCCTAGGATTCCATAGGTAAAAATTGATTTATTGGAGGATCTTAAAAGCTAGGGTTTTTTAGTAAGATCAATGCAAATTTTGCATAAGGGGGTTGGTTTTTCAAAACATTGGCTAGAGTTATTATGGGTAGAATGAAAACATGGGCCTTGACCAAACACAAATGTTAAAGCTTATGGAAATCCTTTCCACAGTTTGCTTTAGGTTTTATTCCCCGAGACAAAAATCACAATATGTCACTTAACGACGTTTGGAAGTGACTTGAAACTGGATATCAAATTCAAAATAGGACATGAATGGGTGAAATAAATTTTTGTTGGATTTATGTTGGATTTATGTTGGATTTATGGAACTAGGTTACAACTAGAGAAACACCCTAGAGGATTCCATAGGTCAAAAATTGTTTTGATTGGGGATCTTTGGAGCTAAGATTGTTTTTATAAATATCAATGCAAATAAGGGGGTTGATTTTGCATAGCATTGGCTATAACAATTGTGGGTAGTTTTCTTACATGGGCCTTAGCCAAACACAAGTACTAAAGCTTACAAAACTCCTTTCTATTGCCCAGTTAGACTTTTATACTCCTAGAAAAAAATCACAACATGTCCCTAAATGGATTTTGGAAGTTATTGTTGGTAGTGTAGTGTTAGCATTGATGTCAACATGCATTATTTTTCTTGTAATATCTTATATGCCTTATCACGATTTCACTTAATTATCTTGTATGGTTGTGATAGAGGCTAGTTCTAGATGTTAGTGTACTCAAGCTGAGTTGCAAGCCTAGGAGGATGATGGTTAAAATTTATATGTTTACAAAGTTTGATGCTAGCATATCATAGCATGAGTGCATCAATTTCCATTGTATTCTCACATCACCCTCGTGGTATTATCAATTGACGTTGTCTTCCCATTATATGACCGCAACATTATCTATAGATTGATTTTATTTTAATTGTGTATGCACAAAAATTAAACCATATACATTTTCTCTTGTATTTGCACATGGTAAATTCTCCACTAAGTTGAGAAGCGTTAAAATTCATCTAGAAGGTGGTTAAAGTTTAAAATATCTCTTATCAATGAATACTATGGTGGATCGAGTCAAGGAGAAATTGATTGCACCATTCTAGATCAACAATGTATGAACAAGAGTGTTTGGCTCTACACTTTTTCTAACTATTATTGTTTAATTACTCTAGAAAAATTATTTATAGGAGAAAACTTTACAAAGTTGGGGTTGGTTCCATTGTGAGTGAGCGATATTGTTATGCTTTGTTAGCCAATTATGTGAGGAATTATTTTGTTTAGTTATTATAGCATCTTTTGGAAGAACATCAAAGAATTATATAAGAGTTTGCCACCCATGTTTCAATCATATTTTTATGCAAGGTATGAAAACTTGGAATGAATAAAAGTGTTGGAAAATATCTCCATCATTTTCCTTTTGTTGAGTTATTTCAAGAGGCAACAAATGGGAATTCTACAGATTCTAAATTTATTTCATATATGCATCTTGTATCAATTTAGTAAAATAATTGCATTGTATTTTCACATAAATTTCAGAATTATAATTGTTGAGGTTGTGGCCTCAAGCAAGTGGAGGCTTGCTATATTGTTGAAGGAGTGGTGGCTCCTTGTCGGTAGTGGCCAAGGAAATATCTACTTAGTTCTTGCTTATATATGTAAATAATAATATTGACCGAAAGTACAAGAGAAGAGAAAAGTAGTACGATGGTTTTCTTCCCCTATAGGGTTTCCACCTAAGTTTTTGGTGCCCTTGTATTGTGCTACTTATAATTTTAATGTTGTATATTTTGTAATTTGTTTTAAAAGTTTGAAAAACTATAATTTTCTTAAAATTTATGCAATACTAATTCACCCCCCCCCCAAAAATATTTCTTCATCCCAACAGTTGGTATCAGATCCAACTCCTTCTGGTGTAGCTTTATCGTTGGAAGCAGATTTGTAGGGGATCGTGGCTTATCAAGAGTCTAAAGTGACTTTTCTTGATGGGGAAAATTATGGAGTATGGAAGCTTAGGATGAAAGGAAATATGATGAATTTGGTGTTGATTTTTGGGATCAAAGTTCTAGCTTATAATAGTTTTGTGCAAATGATAACGTCACAACACATGGTCATGGGTGCTTGATGGTTGAGAACCAAGAGCTAAAGGGTTTCAAAATAATCCATGTATCTGGACCTCCATATATAAAGTGGACCTTCCTCAATGGACTTGTATTGTTTATCTATTGAACTAATTACTTAAGATGTGGTCCCAACTCAACGTCATGACTTGATGGATTAGCCCTAGAGCTAGTCAACAACCGAGTATTTAATAATATTAGGGGTTTTCCAAAGTTCCTTCCTCAACGTGGACCTTGACACCATATATATTATAACTAATCATTTAATAATGTGTTCCCAGCACAAGGTCATGAGGGTTTGATGGTTGATCCCTAGAGATCCTACTGCTACAAAAAATACTTTTAGGGGGAGTTCTTATTTGCCTGCAAAAGTAGAATTGGCGGGGGGGGTTATCATTAGGGGCAGTTTTTGAAATCCCCCCAAAAGAATTACCTCTCAAATGTCAAGCCTTATAGGGTTGATTTTTTAAGAGACATGAACTTCCCCAAAAGTGGATTTTTGGGGGTTGTTCCAACTGCTCGCAAAAGGTGACTTTTGGGGGTGGTTTGGAACCCCCCTTAAAGAGATCATTTTGGGGGTAGTTTTTTTAAATCCCCCCAAAAGCATCACCTCTAAATTCAATCCTTTTAGGGGTAGATTTTGAAAAGACCCAATCTCCATGAAAAATTAACTTGTGGGAGTGAATTAAAACCCCCCTCATAGCAACCCACAGGGGCATTTTACAACCGCCCTCATAGGAACTTAAAAAGGCAGTTTAGAACCCCTCTCATAGCCACTTTATGGGGTAGTTAAGAACCATCCTTTAGAAAGTTTCTAGGGGGATTTAGAGCACCCTTCATAGGAACTTTTAGGGGCATTAAGATCCCCCCTCCTAGCAGTTTTGGGGGTGTCAGGAGTCCCCTTTGTACTGAGATATGAGGAGGGTATAGAAACCCTTTGTAAAAATTTCACGTACGTTAGGAGAACCCCTTGTAGAAACTTACAAGGGTGGTTTAGAAACCTCCCTTTACAAACATTTGTGGGTGTTAGGATCCCCCTTCATACTATCTTTTGGCGGCATTAAGAGTCTCCCTCGTAGCAACATATGAGGGGGGTTTAAGACTCCCCTTGTAGCAAGTTACTAAGGGGGTTTAGAACATATTCTAGGAGATAATAAAGAAATAATAATTGACAATTGATATGAAATTAGTAAATAAACTAATTGGATTAGAGATACATGGAAAATGTAAACCATTCTAGTTTCCATAAACAGAAAAATAACAAACACTAAACCAAAAAGGCAAGATAATTCATACCACAATTTTGAACATTAACTGAAATAAATATCAATAAATTGTATTCATAGAGTTTATAATCTTTGGGAATATTTATATTGATTTGGCACCAACCCCCATTTGATGGTTCTAAATTTTTTATTTACAAAAGGCCTCAAAAAATCCAGGAAAATCCATTTGTGGAAGAATTCGAGGGATGTTTAAGGCTATGTCAAAGAGTTGTATTGCATTATAGATGAGGGACTCATACCCTTGGGATAGGGGCCATATCCCCTACATTTCGTGCATCCCAAGGATGTGGGATAAATAGGAAACACCGCCTGTCATCCCTTTGAAGCGAGGATGTTTATGGAATATCCCAAAGGCATCCTTATTATTGGAGAATTAACTTTCAACCTGTCATGTAATTTTTTTGTTCAGATATCCATTTTCATTTCCACCTAGAGTTTAAAGGGATTGTAAATGAAGATGACTACCTATATATCTAAAAATATATTTTATCTGTAGTTACTAGTCCTTGAGAGCAATTTATAGTTTCCGTAGTCCAACAATGTATATCACTCTTTATCCCACAAATCCCCACAAGTTCGAAGTCCTATTCCAAAGAATATTTTATCCATAGATTTTGTAATGAACTCATATTACCCTCTAAGTGAATGCAGTTTTCCTATTGGAGCATATGGGATAGAAACTGAATGTAGCATTCTAGGAGGTTTGAGAAAAAATATAGTGATCATTGTCCTACAATATCATAGCTTGAAGTCATTTCCAATAGGAATTTATATTTTTCCTACAATAATTATCCACCATGAGAAAACCAATTTTATTAAAACTTAATTCATCCATTGCAACCCAAATTGAGGCATGTCATTGGATTTCCATCACATTAAAATGATGGGTTAAGAATATTATTTTATAACTTTATCTTTAAGGTGAACCCAAAATGTTGTATGTTTTGTAAGAAACACAATCAGTGAAGAAGACACAATAAACTGATATATCACAAAGAAAATGAAGATGTGAATGAGTAATTTCATTGCATTTTAACAAGGTAAGGATAAGAGGATTGGGAAAGGAACTCTAGATCCATTATGTGGTGTGTATTATTGGTCGAACTACCAAAGTACTTACAAGAGGAATAAAGTAGCACACAAATCTTGTTGGATGTCATCATCTTTGCTAGTAACCCCTTTAAAAATTACCTCTAATTACTTGTGGTTGAGAATATGCATTTAGGAAGTCCACAAAAACCATTTTTCATTTTTCAACTTGGTCTCTACAAAGCTTATGGTGGTAGAAGGTGTTGGGCGCGAGATCCCCCAAAGGGAAGTTTTGGGGCTAAAATCCCAGATTTTGGTCAAAAGTTGTAACCCCGATGTAAAGACTCCGCATTTTTTGGGCACGGAGCGCATAGTTTGTAAAAGATTCATAGGGTTGTCCACCCCCAATTTTGTAATGTAATGTTGGCTGTAGAGATCTACCCATGGTCCAGGGACCATGGTATTGTATAAATAGAGCGAGGCTCTAAGTAGTTAAGAACATCATGAGATCATAGAAGAATAATGATAAGGATGAAGGATTGAGTCACATCTAAAGTGTGAAGTCTAGTCTTGGGTCGTAGAGTAGGAGAAACAGCGGAGTGCGCAGAGGCCTAGTAGTCTACAGCTGAGTGTGCGACCCCCTGCAGCTGAGTGCGCAGGGCAAGTCCAGTCTATACCAGTTGGAAGCATTAATAAAGAGAAGTTTCATATCCATTTTGCATATTTATTTCCTATTTTATGCATCTATTACATTGAATATATATTGCACTTTTAATGCTTATATGATGCGTGAATATGTAGGAATTTGTTGAATAAGTGAATGCAAGATAGAATATATGTTTACACGAAATTAACTAATATCTTTAAGAATATAAGTAAGATCCATGGTATTGTTTGGGGAAATAGTGCAGATCGCTTCCATAGTAGCCCGAAAGCACCTCAGCCCGTGGTCAGGGCTTTGCAAAGGCAATTATAATAGATCCCGAAGGTCTCGTAGGTCAGCATAGTGCATGAAGTGACATGTACGAAGGTAGGCACAGTTGGACTAAATCGACACCTCAAACATCTCAAGGGTGAAGAAACTTGGTTCCAGCATCCCGCCATACTGCTTTAGGTGAGACATCAGTCCGCACTCTGCGAGATGATGCCAAAAGGGCCAGTAGTGTAGGGATTTTTTTGTCTAATTAACTCTGAACTTGGGTTAGGCCCCATCAAGCTAACAAATGGTTATGTTGCTGAGACCGGAATCTGCATAGAGATGTCTGATATCATATCATTGGAATCCAACTAAGAAGGAAATTGAAGGCTGGTTAGACAAAAGAATTCACGACTTTGTGGCATAGGAGAATTGGAACTCGTGACTAACAAAAGAAGAGTTGTTAGATTGCTACCTATACACAGAGATCCACGAAATCTTCTTCGCATATTTCTCTACTGAGTTGTACGAGTGGATCGTGAAGCTAGTAGATAGCCAACGAAGGTGCAAAATCGACAATACTATTTTGTGGACCCTAGAGTTAGTGCAAAGGTTGGAGGCATCAGAGGATAAGATCACGCATGCCATTGATCTTTGGCTTGATTGGATTATAGGAGGATTCATTATTGAGTTCACGGTTCACACCTCAGTTAGCTATAGAGAGGCAGAGCAACACTTTCTCAAAGGACTGCAAGGTAAGTACATGAAGTCTTTTAGTAATTGGATTTAAATGCTATTGTGCGAAAAGAGGGTTATGCAGTTACTTTGATGTTCAGAGCTACGCAAAATGGAAAAACTTACATGAACAAAGGAAATAACGGACCAGAAGCTAGCCCCTTGATTTCACCTCCGTGAGGTGACAAGGAAGAGCTCGCAAAGGTCTCACCATGAAGTGTGATCCATCTACTAAGGAAAAACATTCCGTGAATACCACCCCCACCTAAACTGGCACTGGCTTTGCCGCCATCACCTCCATCTTCACCCATACCACCTCTGCCACCATCGCGATTCAAGATGGCATGAACAATAAAGTTGCTTGTGTTCAAGGGATTGGGAAATGAAGATCCAGACCAATTTTGGATCGTTGCAAGAGCCGTATTGGAAGCACAAGGAGTTATAGATGACAACATAAAGAAAGAGACACTTGTTAGTGCCCTGCAGGACCACGCGCTAACCTAGTATATTAAGCACTCTAATGATAATCCAAATGTGGGAATCGTGGATTTCCAAGTAGCGCTAAATAAAGAATTTAGTAGGCTGAAGTTTGAAGCATAGACGATCATTGGATTCAAAGAGATCAGAATTCTACCAGGCAAGACTCCTTGGGAGCTGGATTAGATGCTAAAATGCATGATTCACGAAGCTAATATGAATCTGATGGATACACAACATCACGAATGGTTTGTATCATCATTAACGCCACATCTGAGGAGTGTACAGTCATAGAAAAAATTAATGACTCAGACAAAGGCCTTATAAATTGCGATGAGGTTCCATGAGACCCTAATGCAGGATCCTAACTTAGGAGTTCAACATATCCACACAGAGCTGAAGAATTTATGCCTTGAGATGCAAAGTCTGAAATAGGATAGGGCAGCTCGACCAGAAGTGTGCGAAGAGGTGTGGTGCATAAAATGCAAGGGCTAGGGTCATGATAAGGACCACTGCCTGGTTTGCACAAATTACCTTGCAAGAGGAGGGTTGATTCCCTTAAGACTAGAAGTGCAAGCAGGACCTAGCACAACACCTGCTTTGTGGTGCACAATCTGTTAAATAGCAGGAAAACATGCCACATACAACTGCCATTTGTTACAGAAGTATACGAAAAATTCGCAACATTTGTTTTGCAAGTTTTGTAGGTCAGTGGGACATGATGAGCGCACTTGTAGAAGATATGAGCTAATGATGGATAGAACTCCCATCTACATAGTTCAGGCTGAAACACAGCCCCTCGACCAGAATGTAGGAATGGCACGAATAGGATTTCAGTGGCATGGATGAGGCTGAGGAGGAGGACCTAGAAGAGGTTGTAGATAGTTGATATGGTACAATTGCCGAGGGCGAGGACATTATGCCTGTGATTACATGAATCCAACATGGTTGTCATATTTGTATTGCAACTTGTTTGATCATGAGACAGAAGATTGTCCTACACTAATAGCTAGGATATGCGACAAAGGAGTGCTACCACCTCCCCTGACTCGGAACCTGCTGATGATAAGGTCTGAGCCATGCGAGGAAGATTTGAATGTAAACATTGTGCTCCGAAGTGGAATCATGATGGGAGATGACAAAGGCAAACAACCAGAAGATAGTACATGGTTTCACAAAGCTCTTGTGAAATAAACCGAGTTTGATTTGGAGCACACTGGGAAAACCTTCATGGAAGCTAACAAGAGCTTCGTTTATGCCTCCACTTCAGGAAGCAAAGATAAATCGGAGCTAGAGCTGGACCTTCTATGCTCATAATGTTCTTGGGAACATGTATGAATTTATTGCATGATAGTAAGGTGGTAAAGGGGTTATAGGAACTCATTAACAGACACGCTGGGACCGCGCCAAGAGAACTACATGTAGTCAGGGAGATCAAAAAACATAGGATAAGAATGGGAAGAGAAATGAGACTAGCCACGTAGATTAGAGAATATGAGATGGATCAAGTTATCCTGGACTTAGGATTGGATGCGAATGTTTTGCCGAAGTAGACATGGGAGAGAATGGGGAGACCTACGCTACAATGATCTCCTATTCAGCTGCGAATGGTGAACCAATAGAAAATAATACCCATGGGGTGATTGCAAGGAATAACCATGGAGATTGAGGGAGAGAGCATGCTAACAGACTTTGAAGTGATAGATATTGTTGATGACAGCAATCCCTACCCCACGCTCCCTGGAATTGATTGGGCCACTAACATGAACGGGGTAATTAATCTAAAAAAGAGAAAAATGATTTTTGAAAAGAAGTCAAGATGGGTAATTATACCCTTGGACCCTGTTGAAGGATTATGCTATACGGAGCTAGTGCGTGACTATGAAAGTGATGATGATCTGTACTGCATCTATAAGATAACAACATGAAACTAGGACTGGGTGAATCCCACCGAGGATGGGCAGATTGCATGGGAGCGCGAAAGATCCTATACTTTGGATTCAGACGAGGAGACGGAGCGATGGCAGAATTGGTTACATGAGGTAACTACACTAAATTGCAATATGATGACAAGGTCATTGCATTACGTATCGATACAAGTAAGAGACCTGCCTGCTTATGATGGTCTAAGTGAGGTAGACACCTACTTGAATAAATTTGAAAGGTAGGTGCGGGAAAAGCAATGCTTCCAGGCCTTGGATTGGGTACTATGCGCTACACCCACGAGGTGGTGGGGTATACACAAAGGGAGATTTGATGACTGGCGTGAATGTAGGAGAATGATCCGCACGCGATTTTGGAATCCTACGGTGCGATTGATAGACAAATACAATGGATGGGATGATCCACACACAAGTTTGGCCAGGTGGACACAGGCATATGGAAAACAACCTACGCGGCTGCACATGAACTCCGCACTGAAAGGTATGATCAATAAACATGTGTTGGGGGGGAAAATGTTCAAATGGATCTTAATGTTGTGGAGACATTACATAGGAAGAACAATCGTGCAGAAGGTTATCCACATGAAAGAATTCAACAAGGTATGTAACGTGTTGAACAAAGTATGTAACACACAACAAAGTGATTGGGACCTACGTGTACCCGTAGTATTATGGGCTTATAGGATGACATGCAAGAAACTGATGGGACGGACACCTTTTTAGCTTGTCTATGGAGTAGAAGCTATAACGCCTATGGAGTACATCATGCCTAGTTTGTGCATAATGGCAGTCACAAGTATGACAAACTGTGGAGCCCTGAAGGAGAGACTCGCACAGTTGGAGGAGCTTGAAGAAGAAATGTTTTTGGCTGGATTCCACCAGCAGGTGGAAAAGTAGCGCGAAAAGGCTTGGCATGATAGACATACTAAGTTACGCACCTTCAAGGTGAATGATTTGGTGTTGTTGTATGATGGTAAGTTCAATAAATTCCTAGGGAAGCTCAAAATGCATTGGTTGGGACCATATGTTATTAAGGAGATCACAGATGATGGCGCGGTGCAATTGCTAAAGTTAAATGGAGAACTCTTCCTAGGAAAATTTAATGGCAGTCATTTGAAGGTGTACACAAGGACCTCGACCATCTGACTAGCCAATAGAAGCATAGTCTTAGCACTCTAGGTCGCTGATAAGAGGTGCGGGACTATAAATTACTTTGCTCGGGAGTTGTGCGATGTCAATACTGTGCATAGTAGTCAAGTGTCATAGGGTCTGTGAAAGCGCCTAGAAACAGAGGCGCATGAGCTACAGCATAAGTACAATGAAGTAGAACGGACCGCGTAGACAATTTCCCTTACACAAAGCCTCACACGAATGCAACAGGCGAAATCGCTCAAGGAGCAGGTGGATGTTGCTCGACACAAGGAAAAATTTTTGAAGGCGTGCTTACAACCATGGATTGATGAGGCGTACGTCATGACTGCCTCTATTGAAGAAAATCTCATGCAGATGCAAGGAACACAGGAACAGGTTCAGGAAAATAATTCAGCTACCACGGTCTCTAAATAGTGCATCCAAGAAGCGCAGCAGGCAGCCACTCATTGTGTTGCCGATCTTGCAACGATCCAGACAGAGTTGGGAGGCCTTCATGCAAAGATCTTTGCATCGACAAAGTGACTTGAGGGCAAGTCACAATGTTTGTGTTGGGGGCCTGTTTGGTGTGGGATCCCCCAAAGGGAAGTTTTGGGGCTAAAAGCCCAAATTTGGGTCAAAAGTTGTAACCTCGATGTAAAGACTCCGCATTTTTTGGGTGTGGAGCATGTATCTTTTAAAACATTCATAGGGTTTTCCGCTGTCGATTTTGTAATGTAATGTTAGCTGTAGAGATGTACCTATGATCCACGGACCATGGGATTGTATAAATAGAGCGAAGCTCTAAGTAGTTAAGAAGATCATCATCATAGAATAATAATGATAAGGATGAAGGATTGAGTTGTATCTGAAGTGTAAAAACTAGTCTTGGTTCGTAGAGTAGGAGAAGGCTCTACTGCTAAGTGTGCATAGCCCTAGTAATCCGAAGTTGAGTGCGCAGACCCCTGTAGCTGAGTGCGTAGGGTGAGTCATGTCTGTAACAGTTGGAAGCATTAATAAAGAGAAGTTTCATATCCATTCTGCGTATTTATTTCCTGCTTTATGCATCTGCCACATTGAATATATATTTCACTTTTAATGCTTATATGATGTGGAAATATGTATGAATGTGTTGAATAAGTGAATGCAAGATAGAAAATTTGGTTACATGAAGTTAACTAAGATCTTTAAGAATATAAGTAAGATTTGCACTATAGTTTAGGGAATAGCATAGATCATTGCCATAGTAGCGCGAAAGCACCTCAGCCCCTGGTTAGGGATGCACAAAGGCAATTATAATAGATTGTGAATGTCTTGCAGGTCAGCACAGTGTGCAAAGTGACCTGTACGAAGGTAGGCACAATTGGACTAGATCGACACTTCAAACATCTCAAGGGTGTGGAAACTTTGTTCGAGCATCCCCCCATACTACTTTGGGTGAGAGTTCAGTCCACTTTCTCGGGCTGATGCCGAAAGGGCCAATAGTGTAGGGATTTGTTTGGCTAATTAACTCTGAACCTGGGTTAGGCCCCATCAAGCCAAGAAAAGGGAATAAAACTTTGTAACTTTTGAGATTGACATATATCCTAAGTGGGTAAGCAACCTAGAGAATAATCATCCCATTTAAAGGCCTACCAAGTATTCCTAGTGAAAACCAATATTGTAAAATAAATCAAGCTTCAAAGAACAATTACGTTGGAACATTATTTATATTATCTTTTTTTATATTTTATTATGTTGGAACATTTTATTCGATGCCCTAATTCTTGGTTTCTTATTTGCAGAAATGAAGACGATTGGATGGAAGCCTACTGCATCACATGATTTCACTCATTGTGGAATTGAATATATTATGTTTTGTTTGTTATATTATAAAATTTATTATCCCCTATCGTGGTGCGATTCAACCCTAATGGGCTTGTACGGGCCCAAGGAATAATGAATTTCATTAAGCGTTTCCTTGCAATGCTCCACATGTAGCCAACACTTGGAGTGGTGGCGGAAAGCATATGAGAGTTATTGCATGGGGGAAGTAGATTTTTAAGGATAATTGGATAGGGAAAAACCTTGTTTTGAAGGTTGAGGAGAGTAGTGTGGGTGATAATGATACTGTGGAATGGGAGAGGGAGGGGAATTAAGAATAGCCAGAGGCAATCAACATCTGCAGAACTTGTAGTTAATCATGGTATGTTATCAATCTTCATCCTACAATTTCAGTTAGAATGGAGTTGAGTATTCAACCTTGTGTCAGGGAATTGAGGGTGTATGGGCTATGCGGTGACAATTTTTGGAAGGGCCAGAGGCATGGCCTTGCTGGGCTCCAGTTCAGGTCGGTGTCCATAGCTATTCTTCTCCATGTGTCTGTGGAATTCAGGATTTGTTTGTCTCTCATGGGAGGATGCATGGTATATGGGGTCTACAGTAAGGATGGTGAAAGTATCCCACCCATGGGGTTGAAGAGTGGACAGGGGGTTTGATCTACAGAGATTGTTGGGGTGATTCAAACAATGTCGGTGAAGGGAGAGCCAAGGGCTCAAGAAAACCCAAATATACCATCTGGTGGTAGAGGGGGGAAGGCAAAGAATCTCAATCAATCAAACCTAGGGTCAGTTTCGTCCTATGGTCTCGATTTTCCTGGGTTGGGAACCTCATCTCAAATGGTATTCATCTCAGGTATTGGGGGAGGGTGTGGAGTGATGTCGAGAAATTGAAGTGAGTTATGGATAAATTAGGCCTGAGTCCCATTATCTAGGAATTATATAACAGGTCTCTATGCAAAGGGTTTGATGGGCGATTGGATGAGCCTTGCGGACGGATTGAAACCCAATTCATTCCTCGTAATTTTGTTTGGTTGATGAAATCAATTAATGCAAAAAAATTTAACTATATTATTGATGGCATGGTGATAGTTGGGATGGCTTTGCACTGAGCATTTAAGCTCTACACTGGGTAGAGGAAGGCTTGTAATCACGATGACATTAGAATCCTACGTTGGTATTCAATTACTTGAAGACATTGGAGTGGGTTCCTTACTCGGCTGGTATATTTTGAAATTGAAGCAAGACTGCAGTGGGGGAAAGACCGCTAGTAGAGTTGAGCACCCAATGTGTGGCCTTGGGTATTAGAAAAGGTAACAGTGCAAGAAACAGAAGAATTTGAAAGATAGAGGCAATAAAATGGCTCATGCGAAAGGGATAAAGAACAATGGAGGAGGAAACAAAGGTCGGGGGAGGGAGAGAAAGGAAACCTTGTCTCTGGGAAGCCAAACCAACTCCTCTAGTGGGCTAGCAAGGACGGGACGAGGGCATAAGCCAACCTTGCGTATCATTGATAAAGCATATCAAACATACCATGCCAACAACTCTAATCCTCAATTAATAGCATAGTGAGAAGAAGAAATCTAACAGATAGTCTAAGACCTTGATCTAGACCTGGATGAGTGGAAAGCAGTGGCCCTGGATCTAGACCATACTAGAGGGAGATCAACTCAATACAAGAAGATTGTGCACCTATTCTAGATGATGAAAAGAATCTTGGCAAAATCTATGGAACAATTTCCTCCAAATATGCATTTAGTCGCTCTCGAGCATTTGGTGAAGTCAGATTTGACAAAAGAATTGCAAAAAAATCATTTCCAGTTGCAGCAACGGAGTGGTAGATTAAGCCAAATCAAGCAGCACATCCCATGCATACCTCACTCGAAGCTACCTCGTTCTATAGTGAAGGACCCCGCTCTAGTGGATTCTAATGATGATGAACAATGACAGTGCACCCATGGTTTTCTTTTTGAATGCTTTGGTTATATAGTTTTAGACTTATTATCAGTTATGTTGACTATTATTTAGAGAATGGGAAGTATAAATACTCTCAGGTTTATATCACATGGTTCGATAAACTTATGTTTTCTTGCTTATGGATGACATATTTTGCAGTTAGGCAACCAACAGACCTATTTTCCCACTGGGTGGGTTGAGGCCACTTAATTCATGACATAAGGATGTAACATGCTTCATTTCCAAAAATTAATAGAAAGGTACCACCAAGCATACAAAAAAATCAAAATAGTATAAAAGTTATTGTTTTCTAGTTATAAAAGAGAAAAATTTCCACAATCCTCTAAATACTAGTTTATACATGAGAATGTTATAAATTATAAATATTATAGTCATAGGAATGTGTGAAGCAGTAATGCAAAAGTTTTATAAATCAAACATTTCTCTGGAAATTGCAAAGGGTAATGGTGCACTGTTTGGATACAATGCCTTAGCTTGCTACAACTATCACCCTGCTTTTCTATTTTTCTTTTCATGATTTCAATGACTAGCATTTATCCATGTATGCATAAAAATTATAGGGCATTTAAATGTAAAGTTAGGCATTGTTGAGATGATTTTTTATGAAGAAACTAACAAGATCTTCTATTTTTTATGCAGGAATAGTATGAGAACCTCATGTGTATAGCTCAAGCTCTTTCTTAAAAGCTCAATATTGTTATAAATCATTATGAAAATGAATCTTGTACAAATTAAAAGTTGGATCTATTGGGAGGGTTGTCGATCATAATTATTTACATGAGGAAGCCTCAAATTCTATTTCATTTCCTTTATTATATTGTAATATTCCATACCAATGACTAATAACAAATTTCATCCAAGAGTCACTTAGAATCTGATTTTTTTTATGAGTCAAATAAGTAATGAAGGAATTTGAAAACTCATGGGAGAGGTGAAAGGTCACCCACCCACTTGCATAAAAAGACCCTCATGCCTCATTTTGAGAGGGCCTTTGGCATTTGAATCCTAGAATAGCTTTAGCATTAGAGGATTTGAGTGCATGGGCTTGGATTTATCATTTATTAAGAACCTCTTCACTTCTTGCATTGATTCTTGTGCATGTTAATGGCATGTGTAATGGATATCTAAAGCTCTTGTTGTAGCCGCATGTGTGTTTACATATTAATTATATGTTAATGAACTAATTTGTTGAATGTGGTTTGTATGTTTTCTTAGGATCCTTTCTCTTTTATTCCATGCAAACACTGGTAATTAATTGTAAACTAATTTGTAGTTGGTTTCTAGCACTTTCTGACTTGTGTATGCCTTATTTAGTCTTACCTATTTGGTTCTTTCTTAAGACATGTTGTTCCTCATTATTGTGTTGTTACATTATTGTATTATGTTTGCAAGCTATCAATTGAGGGTTGATTTTGTCCTCTTTCTTTTGGAATTTTAAAGTTCATCTCACACTTATTTATTTTCAATTGAAAGGCAAGAGAAGAAAAACACATGGTGGCTATGAGGACCACATACCAGATGGGGCTCCTATCCCAAATGGTATGACGTTTGATTGGGACTTCACACTGGGGAGACTCTCTAACTATTGGCAGTTCATTTTGGCCTGATAGCAATAACATATTTGAAGCTCTGCACATCTATTATCATACTCCCAAATTCATGCTCTTCACTTTCATGAATGCATTGACTCAAGAATTAAAATCCATTACACCTCGATCATGTCTCATCTAGACATGACTTTTCATAATATATTTTTATGCTAGGACTTGGATACATGATGCTATGAGTAAATTATGTTAATGAGATTGGTGTTGGTATATATGAGAAATCTTGCACAATATTAGGATGAAAATCACAATGGTTGTGTACATATCTATCCTAAAAGTAACCAAATTATACATTTGCAACAACATGTGTTACGATATATGCATATTCTAAAATACCAAGGTTTTCATTTCTCAAAACATTTTTGGCACAAGTAGAATTATAGGTGTTCGTTCTTGAATCTCTCATAGAGTCCTACTTTGGTTATGTCAAGGAAGTTCTTAAAGTGGGGTTGATAGTATTTACAACATTTTCTCGACTTTAATATATCTTTTCTATTAGATAAAGGCCTTGTATTCTCATGCTAAACAAAGTGTACTAGTTGCTTAATAACGTTAGTTAACTTCATGTTTGAATGGTTCAACCTACCAATGAAGGCCCAATAATTGTTTTGACCTAGGTCATCAAATTTTTCTCTCACAATATAATATTTTTGAAGAGTTTTTCTATTTACTTTTAAAATATGAGATGTGCATGAGATCAAATGATGTTTCCTTGTGGACTTTTTACAATAGATTATGATTCTACATGGTGATATACATTAAGCTTTTTTGAATGAGTAGTCTTTTCAATTGTGTTGAAATAATATTTAAGGTTTATAACAATGTGATTACTGGTGTATGTACTTCTACCTATATTTATGCATAAACATCTTCTAACAACAACTAAAAAAATGTGATTTTAATAATTCTAGAAATAATTGGCATTTAGTTGCATCACTTTTTGATTCAAAAAATTCCTTCAAAATTTTATTGCACTCCCTATAAATATTTCATTTATGTAACTTACCTTCTATGCATGCTCGAGAAATTTTATCCACATGATTACTACTATAGGATTTCTTTGTCATGCACTTGATAGTTGAGGTAAGGAAGGTGGACATGAAGTGTTGACCCCTTGTCTAGCATACTGTAACACTTCATTTACCTGGTGGTTGAGATTGGGAGTGCAATGGAAAGTTGTTTACATTGTCTGGTGAACATATAATTGTTGAAATTCAACTTGCACATGATGAGCCTCTTCAACAAAAGGTTGAAAACCATTCAGTATTTTAATTTCCACCTTTAGATACTCAACATCTCGAAAAAATTAAATTTCTTCTTCAACTGTGTCATCTCTTATTGATGGAATATTGGTTGGAAGATAACTTAATGTTTCAATTTGATTTTCATTGATTATATGCATACACTTCACTTGTGGCAACAAGATAAAGCCCACCATGGCATTCATCATGCAAGGATTTGAGCTAGTGATGGGTAGATGGTTGTGTTGTTCCATACCCAATTTTCTATTTTCTCATAGCTCTTTGACCTTTTCAAGGGACAACAACTTCCTTGTATATTTTTTAATCAGTTGCATAAGTTTCTCATCTTTGAAAGGTACTAATAGAACAAGACTATATCAAAAATAGTTTAGGTGATCACTTTATAAAAAACTACCACCTACAATGGAATATGTTTTATGGTATTTACGGATGTTAGTGTTGAACATAGGAGACAAAATGACAACAATACAAGTGTGTTTTTGTCTTGTATAGGAAGAAAAAGTGCATGCATCAATAACATGTGCACGTTCCTCCTCAAATGTTAGAGAGAGAGAAACATGGAGACTCTAAAAGGATGGGGAAAAGGGGCAGAGGGAAAATAGGCGATAAGGAAAGTGTTTGTTAGAAAGAGAGAGAGGGAGAGAGGGAGAGAGGGAGAGAAATAGGGACATAGGAGGGAATACATATAAGGGGAGAGAGATATATTAGGAAAAAGAAAGGGTTGTTAGAGAGGGGGGAGAAGGGGGAGATATGGAGGGGAGATAAATATGGATATAGGAGGAAGAATATAAGAGGGAGAGAGAGGGAGGAGAGAGAGAGAGAGAAATAGGGACATAGGAGGGATACATATAAAGGGAGAGATATATATCAGGAAAAAGAAAGGGTCATTAGAGTGGGGGGGAGAAGGGGGAGGAGATGGGGGGGATAAATTATGGATGTAAGAGGGAGACATAGGTGGGAGGAGAGAGAGAAGAGAGGAAATGAGAAAAGGGGAAAGAGATAGAAAGAGGGCACAAAAGGGAGAGAGAGAGGAGAGGCATATAAGGATACATATGGAGAGAGAAGAGAGAGAGAGAGAGAGAGAAAGAGAAGAGAGAGAGGAAAGACTATAGGAAAAGGGGGAAAGGGGGGGAAGGAGGGATAAAGATGGGGGGAGGGAGAGATAGAAAGAAAAATAGAAAGGGATAAGAAAATGGGTGCTCAAAAGAGGTGGAATTAGGGAAAGGAAGAGAGAGAGAGAGAGAATGGGATAGAGGAGAGGGTGGGAACGAGAGGAATTCATTTAAAAAGTGAGTGGTTAAAGATATTTAACATATTATCTATGTGCATGATCTCTCCATGCATGCAACACTAGCTAGATATTTGTGTGAGTTGATATTATACACGTTTAAAGTGTACCCATAGCTGTTACAAGACACATGGGCATGGTAATCCCAATTCTTACACCATATCCTCCTCCTTTTTTAAGGTGATGTTAAAGGGCTTCTCGAATGCGGGTAAAGTAATAATTATTCTTATTTCAATTCTTCTCCTCCACTTCGTTCTTTATCAATATACGTCATTCTTTATTAATATTACTTTCCAATAGCATATAAATGGATACTCAACATTAATATTAACAAGTAATGTTCCAACTTACAATTACGTATTCATATTCTATATTAATACTCAGTAATTATTAATAATTATTGATAAATAAAATTTATTATTCCTAATCCTCCATTTATCATTTTTTTTTTGAAAAAAAAAAAACTTGTCCTATCCATTTTTCCATTTATATTATCTTAATTACCCATTATATTTAATAATATTTAAGTTTTGAAATTATTAATTGTCCTCATAACTGACATTGAAAAAACTTGAATTTTCCCTCATATATGTAAATCACATTGAAAAAACCTACATTAAAATATTAGAAAAATTTATCAATTAGTAGGAATAGATCTAACTTATCTCACTCTTATCTTACTTATGTTTTGAATTGAAGGAATTTTTTAACCATTTTGTATGAATACATTTACCTATATAACTCAGTGCAGTTTTTTACTTTCATTCTGGACAGAGAAAATTACATTTTCATAAGGTTATATCAGATCATATTAAGTCAAATTCAAGGGGTCTGATTACGGACATTATTTTGAAAACTAGTCTTTAGTGAGATTTTTTGAAAGTTTTGTAGATGGGTTTTTTCAGGTCTAATTTCTCTAAAATTTGGAAAGAATTAATTGAAATCACAAATTTGATGGGTAAGCCCTACATAATCATAGTGCTCTAGGGGTTTGTGAGGGTATTGGATCCATATGTACACTAAAAAACCAGTTTAAATAACACAAATCAAAATTTCACCTCAAATTTTTAAACCCAATTCCAACACCAGAAAATCCAAAAAATAAAACCAAAAAGACTCCATTTTGAAAAAAATTCAGCAATCCTCGTCCTTTTATGCTTCCGCAGTCTATCTTTCAAATTTAATGCAGGACCTTTCATATTGCATGTCAACGAAAATTTATATATCATGCCATATATTGTTTATCATAAATTGATTATAATGACAAAGAAATAAATGTACATTTGCACAATATGATATTGTAAAGAAAGTCTAATTAATTATCAAAAATATATATTAAACATGTGCTTGTCTATTTTTCCAGTCTATATTGTTTATGGACAAGGGATCAATTTTGCCATTGAGTTGAAAATTGTTTAGAAATTACCATCACATTTAAGCTTCCATGGCCTATCTTTCAAATTTAATGCAGGACCTTTCATATTGAATTATGTGCACTCTGTAGCATAGGTAAATGAAAATTTATTTATCACATGGTTCCATATATTGTTTATCATAAATTTCATAAGCATTCATGGATTAGTTAAAATCCAAAGCTTCAAAAGATTCAGGTAAGAAGTCTCTATTCTTTGATGCTTCGTATGAAAGAAATACAAAATCATTTCAAAGGCATCAACAGAAACCCGATAGAGAGAGATCACTCACTCTAGGAGAGGTAAGTCGTGAGATTCATAATCTCAAGACATAAATTTCTATAATGAATACTCAAATTGCAGAACTGAAGAAAGGGAAACAAGTGGCTAGAGGAGAAGAAAATGACGATCAGTCATGGGATACTGCTCAATATAACAGTCACCAAGAAGTTCAAGTTGTTGAAGGAATTAAGGATCCAAATTTTGGATTCACAGATATGAGATTATTAACCATATCCTACCAGCAACATCACATCAAAGTAAATATTTGCATAAAAGGGAAAATGTTTGAAATGATTGCTCTTCTTGGTTCAGGAGCAGATATCAACATCCTCAATTTGAAGAATGAGCCAACAAAATATTGGGTTTCTACAGAAAGAAAAGTTGTAGGATTGGGAAACAAGAAGCTCCAATATGAAGTACCCAAATCCTCTCTCTATTTTGATACTCACTGTGTCTATTTGAAATTTGCAGTAGCTGACATTCCAGTAGATTGCATACTTGGTAATGTATTTTTAGCAGCAGTAGAGCCTCATGGCTCACTCAAGCTCAAACGATGAAAAGATGGTTATTTCATTTCAGTCCCCACATCTAAAGGGACAAGGAAGAAAATTGAGCTTCCATATATTTCTAATCCCAGAAACTCAACAATGCTCTAAACTTTATAAAATTTGGATAGAGCTGAAGCCCAATTGTCAGATCTGAAAGATCTAAAATCTACTCTTAGAGTAGAAGAACAACTCAAATTGTCCCAGATAAGAAGCAAGAATGAAGACCTAAAGAAATAGAGAGAAGATGAATGTTACTCTGAGGAGCCTAATGTGTTTTGGCACAGGAAGCAGCACACAGTTGAGCTCTTTTAGAAGGAAGGATTTGTTGGTAAGCCTTTTAAGAGCCGAGCTATTCCTATGAGTAAGGAATATAGAGATCTTTGTGAAAAAGAGATCCAACAGCTCCTTAACAGAAAATTGAATAGAGAATCAGACAGTCCTTGGAACTGTTATGGGTTTTATGTGAACAAGAGAGCTGAACAGATCAGAGGTATCCCAATTCAATCTGAATTCAGTTTTAGTTGATGATACTTATCCCATACCACATAAAGGGGATTTAATCAGAAGAATTGCAGGTGCTAAGATTTTTTCTGTTTGATCTAAAGGCAGGATTTTGGCAAGTTTCCATTTCTGAGAAGGAGAAATTCAAAACTACTTTCAGCGTACTAGCAGGCCACTATGAGTGGAATGTGATGCCTTTTTGGCTAAAGAATGCTCCATCAAAATTTCAAAAGGTAATGGACAATATTTTTAAGCTGTATTTTGAGTAGCTTATTGTATATATAGATGATGTGTTGATATTTTCCAAAAATATTCAAGACCATCTAAAGCATGTAAATATCTTTAATAATTTGGTTAAGCACAATGGATTAGTGCTTATTAAAAGGAAGATAGAGGTTTTTCAAACCACTATCAAGTTTTTGGGACACATAATCTGCAATGGGCAGATTTCTCTACAGAAGCATGCACTAGAGTTTGCAGATAAGTTTCCAGATGTCATAACAGATAAGAATCAACTGCAAATAATTTTAGGCTACCTCAACTATATCAGCAACTTCTATCAGGACTGTGCAAGTGATAGAAAATTATTGAATAAAAGGCTGAAGAAGAATCCTGCAGATTAGATAGATGTCCATACTAAAGCAGTTCAGAACATAAAGGCCAAGGTAAAATCTTTACCTATTTTATATGTTGTTGATGATCTTGCATATAAGATTATAGAATTAGATGCAAGTAATATTGGATGGGGAAAAATTTTAAAGAAAAAGGTTGGCAAGCATGAAAAAATAATTCAACTTCCATTAGGAGTATGGAATTCAGCCCAGAAGAACTACTCCACAATAGAAAAATAAGTCAAGGCAGCATGGAACTGTATCAGTGAGTTTGAGGTATATCTTATTAACAAACCTTTTTTACTCAGAACTGATGCATCAGCTTTGTAGAAAGTATTGACGAAGGACATCAAGAAGGCCAGAGAAGCAAAGTTTGCCAGATGGCAAGCTCTTTTTGCAAACTTTGATTTTCAAGTGGAACACATTAAAGGCGAAGAAAATAGTCTTCCTGATTTTCTTAGCAGGGAATATCTTGAAGCTCCAAATCATGTCATGATGATAATCACTGAGTGGGACCAGAATCAGAGACAAAAGTACTAAGTACAATCCCAGATGATCAAGAGTGGGAAGAATATAAAAGAATTTGGAAGCCCACTTAGTAGCTCCGAAATACAAAAGTATTGGATGCCAACTTGCAACCTCACACTAACATCCAACACTTTGTACCAGAAAGGAAAGTGTACCCTAAAGGGAGCAAGTGGATTCATGATATGATTTATGATAATGCACGAAGAAATGTTGACATTGCATAGCGAGCTTTGGAAAAAAACTTTCAAGACATTGCCACCATGTGGTACCATGGAGGACCTAGCACGGGCAGACTGAAAGATATGTCTACATATACAAAACAAGAGATCTCTGGAATGAACCAGGACATTTTTGGACATAGACTGTTGCTTGATGGCCAAGAAATGACCCAAAGAACATTTTTCCATATACGGTATACAATTTTGCAACTTATAAATAGATTTCGTGGGACTTCCTCAACGTCGACAACAAGGTAGGGACACACTACACAAAATTGAAGTTCAACACCATTGGCCATTATCAAGGGTATCAGCAATGTAAATGGTTCATAGATTGGTGGACTGATTATGGTGTTAGCAGAACCGCAATGGTCCCAGTATGGCATGAGCAGTATTACAGAAGCCATTGCAATCTATGTATTGAACAACACCTTGAAGAATGCATTCACCTTATTTACAGAACTATAAAAGACATGGTAGAAGGTGAATGGTCAACTGATAGGTCATCTCCTTATAATAATTCACTCAAAGAATATATGTGGGAGCAGAGTGGCTTGTTCTAACTAAAGTACAATATCTAATTGTTCTAGGGAAACCAATGGTTGTCCACAAGATATATACAAAAGCTTGGGATGAATAGTTGTATAGAAGGGACAGATTCCCTAAACTAACAATGTTTTGACAATTCATATGAGCTTTCCATAGAAAGCATCCATATTGTAATAAGGAGTACCAGTCACAAGGGCTAAATTGTGGCCAGATTTCCCGTGGGCTTTGCTGTACTAAAGCCTCCACTGTGTAAATAGTTAAAGTATCATATTTTCCCGTGCGCTTTTGTAAAAGCATCAAATTTGTTTTTTCGGGATTATATTTCTTGCAGGCTTTGAGAAAAAGCATCCACCTTGTTTTTTCATAATCACTTTCCATAAGATTTAATTTTTCGGACTAGAATCCTTGTGCAGATGTCTCTCTGGCATTACCTGAAAGCAATAATTCCATCCACCTCTCGGATTGGAATATTTTATGCAGATATTGCCCCAATGTTACCCGACAGAAATGATTCCTTCCACCTTTCGGTCAGTCCACTAATGGCCTATAGTAATGCTTGTCCCCTCTCATTTCTTATATAATGAGGGTAAGGCTCATTATGGGGGCATTCGGATTCAGAGTTAGATTGAGTCTTAGAGAGTCATTATGTTGAGAGCCTGTCCTAATCTGCAACTGCAGACATTTAGTCTAATCTGCTTGCATCACGAGAAGATCTCAAGTCCTTAGGTGATTTGGGAGCCTGCGCATCAGCGTGCTCGGCACTGGTGAGAAACTAAAGTGGCCGAATCATATTAGATAATCATCCAGTCTGTATATGAGTCTAAGTCATATTCTAAGGCAGAGCCTATCTTTTGCCAGGTAGCCTTCGGTATTGCGTGTTCCTTGCGAACGACATAAAGTCCGATAAATGTGAAGATAGTCAATCTCTGATAAGGAATTTCTCTCTGTAATATTTTCCAAATACCATTCTGAAATAATATGAGTATACCATTCCACAATTGAGTACTCTATGCATCTATATTGTCTGCTGTGGTAGTAGTTGTCTTTGAGCTTTCATCCGAAGTTCGCAGGAAGTTCACAGGAAGTTCGCCAAAGGAATGAAGGGATGCCAAGGTCGTTGTTAGGCGAGGAAGCCGTTTGTTAAGGCCATGAGAGCGTGAAAGTTCTGAGTAGGTTCACCACTGGTTCACCAAGAGTTGTCTATCAAAGACTAATGAAGAGACGCAGGAAGTAGCAGGCCTGTGATAGAAGCCCCTGCTTAAAATTGGTATCAGAGCCAGTAACATCTGGTTCAGAAGGTCAGTATTCTAAATCTTATACTCATAAAGAATGGATTCATTCCGGAAGTCTCTTTCTTTCCATGAAATAGAAGAGAGAGTGTCTAAGGCTAAATAAAATCCTTTGAGAGATATGTTTGCTACAGGTTCCAGTCCTGTCTTAAATTTTGCTAAATTTGAGTATGAAGAACCTCAGCCTTCTGCCCATTGGGAACTACCTACTATAGCTCCCTCAGAAGTATATAATGATATTTCTATATTTCATTTAAAATATTCCACTAGGATAAGCATCAAAGAGTCTGTGAGTCAAATCCAAGAAAACTCAGAAAATATCTAGACTATTTCTCTGTTAAATCCTAAAGAGTTATAGGCAGAGGCTAAAATACTGAAAACAAACTATCTGCATCTAGGATGCATAAGAGTAGGAGTCATCCCTTTAACCCATCAAGGGTTAAATACTTATGTGTTAGCCACTGTTCGAGATCTGACACACAATAAGTATATTGTTTCCTTGATAGGCAGAATTGTTGCTCCATTGTCTCATGGCCCAGTGTATTTTGACTGTTTTCCAAATTTCTTTGTCTATACATATGATGAAACCATTGATTAGATTATACAACTCCAAATACAAACTACTGGTTTCGATATGCTTAAGAAGAGAAATAATATCACCATTCATACTAAGGGTTGTTTTCGTCACACCAATACCTTGTGGCCAGCCATCCACCATACTCCCTGATGTGACTCCAAATCTAGTGTTTTTGTTCTGACTAATCCTAAAATTCATAAAATAGAACATCAAACAATTCATTGGGAAGACTTGACATTTTCCGAACACTGGGTAGTGAATAATCCTCAACCTCTTATGCCAAAGAAAATCACCTCTGCTGATATCACAGAAAATTTATCTTCTGCAATTATATCTTTTCCCAGGAGATCCACCATTGACCGCCAAGGTATTGACATCGCTTGTAAAAAATCCAGATATTATAGAGACCCTCCAATGTAGATATTGCTTGTTCCATCTCATCTTCCTCTTGTAGACATAATTCTTTATTTGAGTTAGGACAACTTATAAATTATTCTTCTTTAGAATTCAAATGTCTAAAGTGCGAAGAAAGTATCAATCTACTTACACTTACTAAAACTGCACTCCATGCCAGCCATAACTCCAGATCTGGCATAGCTCCTCCTTCTACATCTGTTAATCCATGCCTGAATCCAAAATGCTCAGACATTCCTTTCCCCCATGAGCAGGATGTTGATCATGTACTTATGATGCATGAGATTGTGAAATTAGAAGGAGAAGACCCAAGGCTGACTGAGATGATGTGTTTAATGAGACCTGCTAAAGCTAGATATGGTCTAGGATATCTTGAGCAGGCAAATTGTCTCATACCAGATTGCAGATTTTGCCTAGTTCCCGATGACTGCAAAAAGCCTACAGTAATGGAAATGCACAAGTTCTTCTCCCTCATGGATGGATGTCTGAAATCTGAAATTAGTGCACAATGGATGAAAGCAATGTTAAATTGGGATCTGTACACTAATCCATAGGCAAATGAATTTGGTAAAAATTATACTCCCAAAGAGAACAAAGAATTAGCTAAAGATTGGAAACATTTTATGGGAATGAATAATACATGGATATCTTTCTATTCTTGGAAAGAAAATATTTCCCCATTAAATGTTTTTACTGGTTCTACAAGCACTTCAGCAAATAAGCATGCTTGGATTGCATTAGATGGCACAAAAGTTGAAACTCCTTCAACATTTCCTCCTTTCAAAGGAATTGTTATTGGAGAAAATCAAAATGCAGCTAAAGCCATCCCACTAGTGCAAAAAGATGACAATGCCTTAGGCATTGATGGAAGAATACAGAAGGCCAGTGAACAATTGAACTAGACAAACACTGCAATAAAAGGTTTAGAAATCAATGCAGCCAAATCAGCAGAGGTCAAAGAACAAATTTATATTGTCCAAGTATCAATTAATGATGTAAGTAATTGTCTGAATAATGTACAACATGATACTTCAGTTATTAGATCATATGCTAGAGAATCTTTATCAAAATTGAAGGAGTAGAAGAAACGTTAGTTGATCACCTTGATACAACTGAAAGCCTTATTTTTAGTCTAGCAACTAAAGTTGAAAGGATGAATTTGTCTAAAATAGAAAGACTAGTGCCAAACTCATTTCTTGTTAAAAGAAGCATAAAGATTCAAGATCCTGTCAAACCTATTAATAGCTTTCCAGCATTGTTTCCTAAGGAAGTAGCCACATCTTCAGAATCTAAGTTTACAGAAAAAATAACTATTGCATCCTTATTTAAGGATGAAGAAACAGAATAGAAAGGTCTTGATACATAGTTCTTTCCTATTTATGAACCTCTTGAGCATAGGTTCACCAAGTATCCAGCACCTGACATTGAAGGAAAAGGTAAACTTCCTAAAGCACATACCTTTTTCCCAGAATCCCACAAAGAGTGGAATATAGATAGCATGAGTGTTGGCCAAATCAGGAAAATGATTGATATGATGTATACAGAATATAAGCTCATGTGTCTTAGGGGAAAGAGTGAAATTGATGCATGCAGGACAATCATTCAGTGTTTTACAGGAACACTCCTCAGATGGTGGGAGACAAAATCTTCTCGAGACCTCATTACAAAAATGGAAGAAGAAGTTCTTAAAGATGAGAAAGGAGATGTTATACACAATCCTGATGGCACTACTACCAGCAATATGATAGGAGCACTAACATCAATGATCCTCAAACATTGGTGTGGAAGTGGAGGAGAAATTACTGAAAAAAATGAAGTTATTCTGATGAATCTGAAGTGCCACAAAATGTCCCAGTTCGAAGACTTCCATAGAGATTGGATGCAGAGGATATACGAGGTCAAAGATTCAAAGAACCTCTTATGGAAACAAGTATATCTTGCAACCTTGCCATCCATATTTGTACATTACATCACACTACAAGAAGTCTTCCAATTAGCTTTTGAGTCATATACATGGGGAGAGTTATATGCTCACAATACAAAGACACTGGTGAGTTTTTGTACCAGCTCAAAGGTAAATAAATATTTGGAAAAGCTTTCCAGATTACCAGATAAAAAGTCCATTTGCAGCAAGTATGGACTAACAGTAGATGATCCTTTGGTAAAAAGTAGAAAAGCTAAGAAAAGAGCAAAAGAGAGTTGAAAGAAACTTTCTATAAGAACCGAAGAAATTATTCAAAGGAAAGCAAGAAAAATCTCAAGCAAAATCTAGGCCAAACCTCCAAAAGAAAGGGATATTACAAATATGTTCCATGAACACATTATTACAGTCCTTTAGATATACATCTGCATTCTGCAAAACATGAAAAATGGAATAAGCTTACTTGTTGGTTGTGTGGACAAAATGGACATACATCCTCTAGATGTCCACAAGGTGAAGCTTCAAAGAAAAATAGAGGAAATAAATTAGAAGCCTTTGTTCAGAATGGCAAACAAGGCAAGCAAGAAGGAAGAGGACCAATGATATGCATGAAATGTGGTTCTCACACTAACAAAACAGAACGTTGCCCTAATGTTGTGATTAGAGACATAGCTCAGCAACATCAGATTGAAGAATCATCTTATGATTCTTTTAGTTCTTCTTCTGCAGAAGAACTCCAAGCTCACATAGAGCAATATTTAGATTCTAATACTTCAGAATGTCTATGTTCTGACTCTGAAGAATGTGCTTGTCAAGTTTGATATGAATTTGATTCTGAATATTACAGTGAATCCAATGAAGAAGGGGAAAATCTAAAACCCCCAAAAGAAAAAGTTCTCATGGCCACCACTTAAGAAGATGACTTAAAGATCCTGTCCCAGATATGAGCCATGGAGGATGGAGAAATGAGGAGTCACCTGACTGAAGCATTCATGGATCAGTTAAAATCCAAAGCTTCAAAAGATTCAGGTAAGAAGTCTGTATTCATTGATTCTTCGTATGAAAGAAATACAAAATCATTTCAAAGGCATCAATAAAAACCCGATAGAGTGAGATCACTCACTCTAGGAGAGGTAAGTTGTGAGATTCATAATCTCAAGAAATAAATTTCTGTAATGAAGACTCAAATTGCAGAACTGAAGAAAGGGAAATAGGTGGCTAGAGGAGAAGTAAATAACGATGAGTCATGGGATACTGCTCAATATAATAGTCACCAAGAAGTTTAAGTTGCTAAAGGAATTAAGGATCCAAATTTTGGATTCAGAGATATGAGATTATTAACCATCTCCTACCAACAACATCACATCAATGTAAATATTTACATAAAAGGGCAAATGTTTGAAATGATTGCTCTTCTTGATTCAAGAGCAGATATATGAAGAATGTGCTAGAAAAATATTTGGTTTCTGTAGAAAGAAAAGTTGTAGGATTGGGAAACAAGAAGCTCCAATATCAAGTAGCCAAAGCCTCTCTCTATTTTGATACTCACTATGTCTATTTGAAATTTGCAGTAGCTGACATTCTAGTAGATTGCATACTTGGAAATGTCTTTTTAGCAGTAGTAGAGCCTCATGGCTCACTCAGGCTCAAAGGAGGAAAGGCTGGTTATTTCATTTCAATCCCCACATCTAAAGGGACAAGGAAGAAAATTGAGCTTCCATATCTTTCTAATCCCAAAATCTCAACAATGGTCCAAACTATATAGAATTTGGACGGAGCTGAAGCCCGATTGTCAGATCTGAAAGATCTAAAATCTACTCTTAGAGTAGAAGAACAACTCAAATTGCCCTAGATAAGAAGCAATATTGAAGACCTGAAGAAACAGATAGAAGATGATTGCTGCTCTCAGGAGCCTAATGCGTTTTGGCACAGGAAGCAGCACACAGTTGAGCTCCCTTACAAGGAAGGATTTGCTAGTAAGCCTTGTAAGAGCCGAGCTATTCCTATGAGAAAGAAATATAGAGATCTTTCTGAAAAAGAGATCCAACAGCTCCTTAATAGAAAATTGATCAGAGAATCAGACAATCCTTGGAACTGTTATGGGTTCTATGTGAACAAGAGAGCTGAACAGATTAGAGGTATCCCAAGGTTAGTAATTAATTATAAACCTCTGAATTCAGTCTTAGCTGATGATACTTATCCCATACCACATATAGGGGATTTAATCAGAATAATTGCAAGTGCTAAGATTTTTTCTAAGTTTGATCTGAAGGAAGGATTTTGGCAAGTCACCATTTCTGAAAAGGAGAAATTCAAAACTGCTTTCAGCATACTAGTAGGCCACTATGAGTGGAATGTTATGCCTTTTGGGCTAAAGAATGCTCCATCAAAATTTCAGAAGGTAATGGACAATATTTTTAAGCCGTATTTTGACTGGCTTATTGTATATATAGATGATGTGTGTATATTCTCCAAAAATATTCAAGACCATCCAAAGCATGTAAATATCTTTAAGAATTTGGTTAAGCACAATGGATTAGTGCTTAGTAAAAGGAAGACAGAGGTTTTTCAAACCACTGTCAAGTTTTTGGGACACACAATCTGCAATGGGTAGATTTCTCTACAGAAGCATGCACTAGAGTTTGCAGACAAGTCTTCAGATGTCATAACCGATAAGAATCGGCTACAAAGATTTTTAGGTTGCCTCAACTATATCAGCAACTTCAATCAGGACTGTGCAAGTGATAGAAGATTATTAAATAAAATTTTGAGGAAGAATCCTCCAGATTGGACAGATGTCCATACCAAAGTAGTTCAGAACATAAAGGCCAAGGTAAAATATTTACCTATTTTATATGTTGTTGATGATCTTGCATATAAGATTGTAGAATCAGATGCAAGCAATATTGGATGGGGAGGAATTTTAAAGCAAAAGATTGGCAAGCATGAACAAATAGTTCAATTTGCATCAGGGGTATGCAATCCAGCCGAGCAGAACTACTCCACAATAGAAAAAGAAGTCAAGGCAACATGGAACTGTATCAATAAGTTTGAGGTATATCTTATTAACAAACCTTTTTTACTCAGAATTGATGCATTAGCTTTGCAGAAAGTATTGACGAAGGACATCAAGAAGGCCAGAGAAGCAAAGTTTGCCAGATGGCAAGCTCTTTTATCAAACTTTGATTTTCAAGTGGAACACATTAAGGGTGAAGAAAACAGTCTTCATGATTTACTTAGCAGGGAATATCTTGAAGCTCCAAATCATGTCATGATGATAATCACTCAGTGGGACCAGAATCAGAGACAAGATGTACTAAGGACTATCCTAGATGATCAAGACAGGGAAGAATATAAAAGAAATTGGAAGCCCACTTGGCAGCTTCGAAATACGAAAGTATTGGATGCCAACTTGCAACCTCACACTGACATCCAACACTTTGTACAAGAAAGGAAAGTGTACCCTAAAGGGAGCAAGTGGATTCATGATATGGTTTATAATAATGCACGAAGAAATGTTGACATTGCACAGTAATCTTTGGAACAGAACTTTCATGACATTGCCACCATCTGGTGACCTAGCACGGGCATACATGAAATATATGTCTACATATATAGAATAAGAGATCTCTGGAATGAGCCATGACATTTTCGGACACAGCTTGTTGCCCGATTGCTAAGAAATGACCCAAAGATTATTTTTCCAGATACGGTATACAATTTTGTAGATTATAAACAACTTTGGTGGGACTTCCTCAACATCGACATTAAGGTAGGACACACTACACAAAATTGAAGTTCAGTACCACTGGCCATTATCAAGGGTATCAACGATGTAAATGGTTTATAGATTGGTGGACTGACTATGGTGTTAGCAGAACCATAATGGACCCAGTATGGCATGAGCAGTATTGCAAAAGCCATTGCTATCTATGTATTGAACAACACCCTTAAGAATGCATTCACCCTACTTACAGAACTATAAAAGACATGATAGAAGGTGAATGGTCAACTTATATGTCATCTCCTTATAATAATTCACTTGAAGAATATATGCGGGAGCATTTGGAGTGGCTTGTTCTAACTAAAGTACAATGTCGTATTGTTCTAGGGAAACTAATGGTTGTCCGCAGGATATATACAAAGGTCTGGGATGAACAACTGTATAGAAGGGACAGATTTCCTGAGCTAATGGTGTTTTGACGGTTCACATGGGCTTTCCGTAAAAGGCATCCATATTGTAGTAATGAGTACGAGTCACAAGGGCTAAATTGTGGCCAGATTTCCCGTGGGCTTTGCTGTACTAAAGCCTCCACTGTATGAATAGTTCAAGTATCATATTTTGCATCCACTTTGTTTTTTCAGGATTATATTTCTCATGGGCTTTGATAAAAAGCATCCACCTTGTTTTGTCAGAATCACTTTCCATAAGATTTAACTTTTCAGACTAGAATCTTTGCGCGGATGTCACTTTGGCATTACCCAAAAGCAATAATTCCATCTACCTCTCAGACTGGAATCTTTTGTGCGGACGTTGCCCCAGCGTTACCTGAAAGCAATGATTCCTTTCACCTTTCGGTCAGTCCAATAATGGCCTACAATAATGCTTGTCCCCTCTCATTTCTTATATAATGAGGGTAAGGCTCATTATGGGGGCATTCAGATTCAGAGTTAGATTGAGTTTTAGAAAGTCATTGTGTCGAGAGCCTCTCCTGCACTGCAACTGCAGACATTCAGTCTAATCTGCTCGCATCACGAGAAGATCTCAAGTCTTTAGGTGATTTAGGAGCCTGTGCATCAGTCTGCTTGGCACTGGTGAGAACCTAAAGTGGCCGAATCATATTAGAGAGTCATCCAGTTTGTATATAAGTCTAAGTCATATTCTGAGGCAGAGCTTATCTTTCGCTAGGTAGCCTTCGGTATTGCTTGTTCCTTGCGATTGGCATAAAGTCCGATAAATGTGAAGATAGTCAATCTCTGATAAGGAATTTCTCTCTGTAATATTTTCCAATTACCATTCTGAAATAATATGAGTATACCATTCCACAACTGAGTACTCTATGCATTTATATTGTCTGTTGTGGTAGTAGTTGTCTTTGAGCTTTCATCCGAAGTTTGCAAGAAGTTCACAGGAAGTTTGCTAAAGGAACGAAGGGATGCCAAGGCCGTTGTTAGGCGAGGAAGTCGTTTGTTGAAGTCACAAGAGCGTGAAAGTTCTAAGTAGGTTCACCACTAGTTCACCAACAGTTGGCTATCAAAGACTAATGAAGAGACGCAGCAAGTAGCAAGCTTGTGATAGAACCCCCTGCTATTATAATGACAAAGAAATAAATGTACATTCACACAATATGATACTGTAAAGAAAAAGTCTAATTAATTTATAAAAAGCATATATTAAACATATGCTTGTCTATTTTTCTATTCTATATTGTTTATGGACAAGAGACAAATTTTGGCATTTGGAATCTTTGGAGAGAATGCATATATCACATATATAGTTTATCATAAATTTATTATAATGACAAAGAAATAAGTGTACATTCGTACAATATGATATTGTCAAGAAAAGGTCTAATTAATTTATAAAAGACAAATATTAAACATGTGCTTGTCTAAGAGAGATTTTTCGGCATAAATCACAAGACTTTTCATTTGTTGATGCATTTCGAACCAACAAGTGTGGCTCATCCTCAGGACAAGTGGAATGAGCAGAGTAGGCTTAGCATGTTAAATAGATAGAGCATAAACCCCAACGGCTATGTTAAATAGATAGAGCAAAAATCCCAAAGGCTTGAATTGACAAGATTAGGCGAATAACCAATATTTAAATAAAAATTAACTAGGGTAGTTAAATTCTTAAAAGTAAAAGGGCCTTATTTAAACACTTATAAATATATCTCAAAATTAACCATAACCTAAAATAATTTACATCACTAGTTAGTTATCAAAGTTGATATATCTAAAAAGATAGAGTAACTAATAGTTAACTATAAAAATCACTAAAGATGAAAACCCATAAATATCTAGATATATAAGTCAAAGGGACTATTCCATCTATTAATAAATATTAAAATAATTATAAACTAAATCAATTTTAATAATAGTTAAATAAAGAAGTTAACCAAATAAAGAGTAATAAGGTAAATTAAAATTAGATATTATAATAAATATATATATATTCAATTTATTATATCTATATATTATAGAGTAGAACTAATTATTAAATAGTTATACGATATTCAGGTTATTGAATCTAAATATTAGAGTAGTTAATTTTAAACGTATACATATTAGGTAATACATAAATATAATTATACTATTAACTACATTTATAATATCAAAAAAATAATTTTAAAACAATTATAAAATTAGATAATTTAAGGTTAAAAAAAATAAAAATTTAAAATAATAAATAAATAAAATATATATAATAAAAATAATTAATTTAATTAATTAAAAAATAAAAATAAAGTAATAAATAAGTAAAAAAAATAAAAACAAATAAATTCTATATTGTTTATGGACAAGAGACAAATTTTGGCATCCCGAATCTTTGTATATTGTTTATGGACAAGAGACAAATTTTGGCATCTGGAATCTTTGGAGAGAATGCAGGACCTTTCCTATTGAATTCTATGCACACCGTAGCATATGCCAAGGACAAATTTTGGCATCTGAAATCTTTGGACAGTTGAGTTTTGTGGAGAGGAGATCTATTTTCAACCGGGCTACGAAACTTTGGTTTTGCTCACAGAAGTTCTCCTTGACCTTGGTTCTCCTCCAATTTGACATTCCATATAATTAAGCTCATTCTCTACCTCTCGTAATGCCCTGTGGAAAGATGGCCACGCCCTGGTCTTCCCTTACTATGACACACAATCGATCTCATCATCTCGCTCTCAACGCCTATGTGAACACACAATGCATTCCACGTCTCTTCACCGCGCTTAATAACAGAAGCTCTGCCAGAAAACATAGAAGCATCTACCTACGATCGGGTACGCACACAATTTTAAGTTTATTTGTATTTTTATCTCGTGTTAGTTTCGATTCGACTTCTTAGTATTATTGAATATGCAGGCTCAAGCAAGATCATTGCTTGTGTTGGCGAAGACTCAACTTCCCTTTCCAATCACTCTGATAAAAAGCCTGGTACGCTTATGTTGGTGCATTGTGTACAAAATAATTTAAATGTTTTCAACATGCTGCCCAGTCTAATTGCATTTTTATGGGATGCCTTCACATTCGCTTTCTGCTCCTATACTAGCGACACCACAATTCCCACCCGGATTTTGGAAGGATGATATTATTGAATCTATACTCTCATCTAACAAGGTTGGAACTTGGTATCCTCATCGACTGTTCGTTAAAATTTTGGTTTCTAAAATATTATGGTTGACGTCGCAAGAGTCTCTTGGTTGACCTGTATTAATTTCAGGTGGCAGTAGCGGACGAGAAGCGTGTCGACACATTAATATCTGATATTAAGAGTATGTTCAGAGGTATGGGTGATGGGGAAACAAATCCCTCTGCGTATGACACTGCCTGGGTAGCAAAGATTCCGGCACTTGATGGCTCTGACCACCCTCAGTTTCCTCAAACACTCCAATGGATTCTTCAGAATCAGCTGCAAGATGGCTCTTGGGGCGAAGACAACCATTTCCTAAGATATGACAGAGTACTCACTACTCTTGCGTGTATTATTACCCTCACCGCGTGGCGCACTGGCCAGATACAAGTGCAGAAAGGTTTGCAAACTTTATTTTTATTTAATAATAAAACTATGATAGACTCTGCTTTGTGTAAAAAGGGATGCCTGTTTCCTTACACTCCATATTTATAGCTCTGAATAATATATAAATATCTTGAAGGTCTTGAATTCTTCAAGAAACACGCTGAAATGATGGAGGATGAAGCGGACAATCACCGGCCAAGTGGATTCGAAATTGTCTTTCCTGCTATGCTAAACGAAGCAAAACAATTATGCTTGGATCTGCCTTATGAGTTGCCATTCATTAAACAAATCATTAAGAAGGGGGAAGCTAAGCTTAAAAGGTCGATCAAACTCTAAATTTGATGCTCCTTTGTCAAAAATTAATGTCATTTTCAATTGCCCTTACCGTCGTGGTCGTGTTTCGATCAGGATTCCCACTGATACTCTCTATACGGTTCCAACAATATACTTGTATTATTTGGAAGGCCTGCAAGAAATAGTGGAGTGGCCCAAAATCATCAAACTTCAATCCAAGGATGGATCGTTCCTCAGCTCGCCATCATCTACAGCCGCTGTATTCATGCGTACAGGGAACAACAAGTGCTTGGAATTCTTGAACTTGGTCTTAATGAAATTCGGAAACCACGGTATCAACATATCAATTTTATTTCCTGAAGATGTTTTTTATTTGCTTTGTGAAATTGATTGAAATAAAATGAAGATTAACAACGGATAATTTGTTATTGTAGTGCCGTGTCACTATCCGCTTAATCTATTTGAACGTCTGTGGGCCGTTGATACTGTTGAACGGTTAGGGATCGATCGCCATTTCAAAAAGGAAATCAAGCACGCATTGGATTATGTTTACAGGTATTCTGACTTTAATCATTCTACACGATTCACTTCTGGATCAGCTCATTTGTGCCCAAATTTTATTATCTCCGAAATTGATGGGCAGCCATTGGAACGAGAGAGGCATTGGATGGGCGAGAGAGAATCCTGTTGCTGATATTGATGTTACAGCCATGGGACTTCGAATCTTGAGACTGCATGGATACAATGTATCCGCAGGTAAACGAATGCGTTGATGCACTGAGCTGGCAATTGTGCCATGTCCTTCAATTTTTTCAGGCTGATGCTCTGCAACCATCATTCTTGACAGATGTTTTAAAAACTTTTAGAGATGAGAATGGGGAGTTCTTTCGCTTCTCGGGTCAATCGGAGAGAGGAGTAACAGACATGTTAAGCCTCAATCGTTGCTCACACGTTGCGATACCAGGAGAAACGGTCATGGAAGAAGCACAACTCTGTACCGAAAGATATCTGTGGAGCGCTCTGGAAAATGTGGATGCGTTTGATAAATGGGCTCTTAAAAAGAACATTCGCGGAGAGGTATTTTAACATTTTTTTTGTCAGAGGAAAAAAACGCTATTTCTTTATATTATAAAAACGCTACTTCTTTATATTATTAAAAGGTAGTACATATATCCTGGATCACTTTTCTATCTTTCTTTTCTTTGGATTATATATTATTGAACTCTCTATTCAAATTATTCATTTTTCTTTACATCAAAACATAAAATTTTGAAAATATTTATCTTTGCTACAGAGTATTTCTTAGGTTTTATATGTTGTTTATTAAATGTAAAATATTATCAGTATAAAATACCATATGATATATCGATATTCTGAAAATCAAAATAGTACATCCCTTGCATGTATGTCTTTATGAATAATTTATGTTGTCAGATTTGGTCATAACACCTTGTTCAAAGGTTGAGAAGTAAAATTTACTTGTTTCCTTTGCTATCTCTTTTTTTTAAAAGATCAGCTGTTTTATTTTGCTTCGTAAATATGATCAAATTTTACATGGTGGAAGGTCCTTAACAAGCCATTTATCCAGTTGATTAAGATAGATGGACTGAAATCATTGTGTCCTTTGACCTATTCTATAATGCTCTTGGCATCGCCATAGATCTGTAGCTGTTTTATTCTCAGGTGAGATTAGTGTCTCACAATGTGATGTAGCTGTTTTATTCCCAGCTGAGATTAGTATCTCACAATGTGATAAGTTCAGCTCAATTATTAGAACTTTTCCCACCTTCCCTTCCAGAAGTGATAGAAATTATCAGAAACTATATAAATGGCTGCTCCACATCCACATTCTCTCTGGCACATGAGCCATAAAAAAGCCAACCCTAAATGTTTGCCATATATCTCTGGATTTAAATTTCCTGTAGCCTTTACTTCCCTATGTCCGCCCTATTTTGTTGAAGTAGGCCACAATCTTAATAATTTCATCAAAAATCTCCAATCTTTTCTCGTAAAACATGATAGCATTTTGTCTAGCTAAATAGACCATAAAATGAAGATGTAAAATGAAAGGCCCTTGCTCCAAAACCTAATGCATTTGTACAGGGACTAGAAGTGTTCCATAGGAGCTAGATTGTAATGATCGAGCACCCCATCCCAGAAGCTAGATTGTAATGATCCAGCACCCCATCCCAGAGTGCCATCGCTTAAGGGAAATGTAGAAAGAGATGCTTTGTATCTTCCTCTCCCTTCATACACAAAACACAAATGCCGGGTCTATGAAATCCTGCCCTTTGGAGGTTATGCCAGGTCTGTATACGATCTCGGCAACCAACTAAAACATTTGGACATTTTATTCTTGCCCTAGTTACCAGAAACGGGACTATGTCCACTGTTTCTGGCAAAAACCTTTGGAGAAACTGCAACCATATTAGAAACCCCGTCTGCAATGGCCATTTTCGTTTTCACGCCAAGAAACAGTTTCTGGCTAAACCAAACCGTTGCTTCTAGCTGTTTCCGAAACCAAACAGTTTCTTCTCGCCTTTGGAGAAACTGCAACCATATTAGAAACCCGGTCTGCAATGGCCATTTTCGTTTTCACGGCCAAGAAACAGTTTCTGGCTAAACCAAACCGTTGCTTCTAACTGTTTCCGAAACCAAACAGTTTCTTCTCGCTGTTTCCGGATAGACTTGCAGTTAAATTTATTTTTCCTGATAGCGTAATTTAATGAAAACTTTGTTCTATCGTCCATATCAATGCATGTATATGTACTCCCTTAAAATGATTCTGACTAATACAAGTATTAGTCTTTCTTATAGTTAGAAATAGTACTGAAATTTTGACCATTGTGACCAAAATATAGACAACATTACAATATTTCATGAATTTTCTAAGCCAACATAATATCGCCATTAAAAAGTCACAAATTTGCCCTGCTTCAACGGCTGCTATTGTTTTATTATAGTCATCCTCTAGCGTTCAGAATGTGAACGGCCCTAATTCCTTCTCAATTGCTGTGCCGAGCCTGTTGATATATTTACGTACAACTTGCTGTTCATCTTTACAATTTTTCAACTTTATGTTTGGTGATAAAAGTGATCAAGATAGTCTTACACTTGCTGTCTTGTTTGCAACTTTACTGCTCCAGGAAGTACGACATTATCTTAATATCTCTCTCATATCCCACAGGGAAAAAGTCAAAACTCTTATGAATTGTTGGATGTACAAAATTATCACTTCTTTCTTAAAATTAAATTAGTATTTATAATTGTTTTTTTATAATTTCATGAGCAGAAATATTGCAGATTTATGATTAATACTTTGTTTATATTGTTCAACTTTAATATGGTGTTTTTCTCTATCCTCTCGTTTGAAACCTTCAAACTTGTGTTTTTCTCTCTCCTCGTTGGAAACCTCCAAACTTCATTTCTAGTACCGTTCTCGTTTGCGTTCAGTTTCCCGTTTCTAGTTTCTGGTAACATAGATTCTTGCAACTAAAACATTTGGACATTTTATTCTTGCTCCTCATAAACCTCATATTTGGAGGTTATGACGTATACGATCATGAATGGACAGCCAACTGAAACATTTTGACATTTTATTCTTGTAACTAAAACATTTTAACATTCTATTCTTGCTCCCGCATAAACCTCATATCTATGATTCTATATATATGTGCGCGCAATCTTATTGGCAGTTGGAGTACGCCCTCAGATATCCATGGCATAGGAGTCTGCCAAGGCTGGAGGCTAGAAGCTACATTCAACATTATGGGCCAAACGATGTCTGGCTTGGGAAAACTATGTATATGTAAGATTGTAATATTTGTAATTTTCCTATCCAATGTAACACCATTGAACTCAATATTTTAATGTATAATTGACGAAATCAGGATGCCACATATTAACAACCGAAAATACTTGGAACTGGCCAAACTGGACTTCAATTATGTGCAGTCCATACACCAAAAGGAGATTCACGAACTTCGAAGGTGCTGGTGTTTTTTAATTCGATGTTTCATTCATTTAAGCCTGCCTTGCCTATTTGCTATTTCTTTTTATTCAATGTTTTGACATTGATTTTAACTCCATCTTAAGTACTGAAAGCTAAGCTAAGCTAATGTATATCGCATTGTCCAAAGGTGGTGGAAGTCATCCGGTTTCGCGGAGCTCAATTTCACACGCGACCGTGTGACTGAAATATTTTTCTCAATCGCGTCTTCTCTGTTTGAACCAGAGCTCGCTTCGTGTAGAGCAGTTTATACGAAATCTACCATCTTGATTGTCATTTTAGACGACCTATATGACGCACACGCATCTTTAGAAGACATCAAACTGTTCACAGAAGCAGTTAAAAGGTGGAGATTTAATATATTGAATCTCTTTAGATTAAAAATAGATGAAAGCGAAATCTTTCTGCAATTATTGTCGCTGCTAAACTATGTATGCATGCCTATTCTTTGTCTTTGTTATAGATGGGATCTGTTTCTGTTAGACGGAATGCCAGAGCACATCAAAACATGCTACCTGGGTTTGTACAATCTTGTGAATGAAATAGCAGAAGAAGGGCGCAAGAGACAGGGTCGTGACGTACTAGGCTACATTAGAAATTTAGTATGTAAATTAAACTTAATTACAACTGTTGATATTAAAGGAGGTTTTCATTTTCCACAAAGGTACAATTAAATCGGTCATATGATATATGGCAGTGGGAGATCCTGGTTGAAGCATATACGAAAGAAGCAGAATGGTCGGAAGCTGCATATGTGCCCTCCTTCAATGAATACATAGAGAACGCTACTGTATCAATATCACTGGCAACTATCGTCCTGATCAGTGTTCTTTTCACTGGAGAGGTTCTTACAGATCACATACTCTCCCAAATTGGTCCACGATCCAAATTTGTATATCTCATGTGCTTGACAGGGCGTTTGGTAAACGATACCAAAAGTTACCAGGCAGGCTACTCAATCTCTTCTAATCCAATGTATAGTACTTGTCCTTAAATCGTTTCTAATTTATTTGAATGGTTGTTAATTATGTGCAGGCAGAGAGAGATCGAGGAGAGGTAGCTTCTTCCATACAGTGTTACATGAAGGACCATCCCGAATTGTTAGAGGAAGAAGCTCTCAACCATGTTTATATTCTCTTGGGAAACGCCCTTGCAGATTTGAAGGGTGAATTTCTCAATGCAAAAGAGGTGCCGGACAATTGCAGAAGACTGATTTTTGACAATGCAAGATCATCGCAACTGTTTTGCATGGAAGAGGACGGTTTCACACATTCACATGAAACGGAAATTAAAGAGCATGTCAAAAAGATACTGTTCGAACCAGTTGCGTAGAATACGTTACTCAAATAAAGGCCCGGCACTTTCATTTTGTACTGTTACCACACATACTTCTCAGCGGGTATTATGACCGTTGTGTTTTTCGTATTTTCTAATGCCAGCAATGAAATTGATGGTTGCCCACGTGTTTCTGTGTTTCCCAGTTCGTTAAAGGATATTAAATTTTGTTTTAGGTTAAAAAATAGTTCATCAATTATAAGTGCACATCATGATGGGAAAAAAAATAGAGTCTTGCGTGACGTTTTGAAAAGTGTTTTGTTTAATTTTGCAATTTAATGGTTTAGAATTCAAATGGTGTCTTAATAATACACTTTTACTGAACAAATCATGTTTGGAGTTGCGTTTAGGGATAAATAATCTTGTTTTGGATTGGATTATCTCACGAGATTTGTTGGAACCGAATTTTCACACCTGATCATTAGACTATATTCGGATGGGTATTTAATATTAATTTACTCATTTATTAATTTTTTTCTTTTCTTTTATAACTAATTTGTTAGGTTTGTCGTTGAAGCTAAATTTTATCACTGTGTTATATGGAAAGGATTTGTTAAGATATTTGATGAACAAGAAGAAATTTATTGAAATTCTAAAGTTATAATTGTTTTTAACAAATCTTTTATGTGTATATTATTTTTCATAAGTTTTATTTCTGTTTAAGATGTCAATAGTATAAATTACAAGATGATATCTACAATACCTTTAGTGCAAATTACAAGATGATACTTATAGTCATTAAGGTGTTTTTTTTGTTTTGGTTTCTTATAGTGTATTTTAGTTTCTTCATGTGTTCACTAATTTTTTCTTAACCTTTGCTAGGTTTGCTCAAAAGGCTAGATAAAAATAAGAGATATAGGTTATTTAAGCTAGGTGATTAGATTAAACAAAGAAAACTTGTGAATATAAATTTAATTCAAGAAAATTGGTTGCCTATCTATGAAGGTTGTAAGGAAGTAAATATTTTCTCTTGATAGTTTCCAAGTTTTATCCATTATGATATGAAAACCTTCTTGTCTATCCATTTCGGTCCACAATTTTTTTATTGTACTGTAATAGTTTTAGTTGGCATCCTTTACATGTTAAAAACAAAAATGAGATTATAGGGTCTCTTATATCTAATGATTGTGGAAATAATATAGTTCAAAGAACAAAATTAAATGTATGACAAAGAAACCAACCTCAACATTGACAGTGGCAGTGAATCCTTTGTCCCAATGACAAGTCCATCTTAAAGCTCTCCTTTATATTATGTATTTCCTCCCATAGTGTTCAAACCAATCAAACTCAAACCCAACCACTTTGTGACTTTATAGACAATGTTTCATGCTCAAGATTCAAATTAACTAAAGATATAAAAGCCTAAATGAAATTATATATACCTATAACAAGCCTCTATATAAGAACCCATGAATCCATGGCATCTTGTAAAAAGTAAGATCATGACTTTCTTCAATTCTCTCACATTGTTTAGAAGGAGGAAATCCTTAATATGGGAGAAGCTTTGAGAAGAGTAACATTAGCTCTTGGCGTTGTAGCTCTTTTATTTTTTATAAGTTATTTATTAGATGAAAAAATCAAAATGCCATACAAAAAAATGATAAGTTAGGATATGGACCAAAAAAAAATTTGAAAATGTTAGGATTTGTTATTATTTCAGGTTCATATCATAAAAATGATAGGATAGTTGCTCTAAAAAAAGAAGGCAAATAAAAATGCTAGATAAGAAATAAAAAAGAATATTTTCTTTAGAAAATAAAATTAAGGTTGCTAAGTTTAAATGCTCATTTGAAATTAGTTTTTAAAATCAAGCAATGCTTAAAATCCTTAATTAGGATTTAATTATTGTAATAAAGCTTGATAACTGTGCAAAATAATCTAGAAATGACAAAAAGTCATGTCAAGTGCGGATAACCGCCGGACACCTTTCGACAAATATCATTCACTCCGCCCAGATCAACGATGGAGGAAGCTTTTCATCCGAAAAGCAGTTTTAATGGCTACCATTTTTTGCGACATGGTGCTCCCACAATGTTTCGGGCCCCCAAAGCTCGAAACCATAAACCATTGCACCCCCCCTTTGAAATCCACTGGCGGTTTTCCTCTTTCCGAAAATTGAATTTTTCCTGCGCCATATCATCCACCCGTTATCTCTCGCCCATTCACAACCATCCAAGTCACTAGTCCATTATCTCTCATCCATTCATGAATTGCCACGTTGCAAAGTTGTTACCCATACGCGCCTATACCATTGCCACCCTAAATTAACCATTTATTCTCGTGTTAGACATTAATTCTCACTCTGCAAATTAATTTCCTATGGTTAGATTTAAACAGCCAATTAGCCCCGATTTCATTTGTAAATAACCCATGGCTCTACATTTTACCACTTTTCTACTTCCATCATATCACCTTAAGCCATTTTTGCGCTCTGAGTATTTTACCTTGTCATGTGTCTTTCAATTTAAAAAATTTCCAAATCCCTCACCTGCAGAAAGAGGTCTCCTAAATCTAAAATGCAGAAGATTGTCGAAGAAGGGAATCCATCTACAACATAACTTGATTTAGATCACCTTCCCCTCGTAGACTCCCTTTTCAAGATCACTGATTGTGAATGTGAATTCGATTTCCATGAATTGAATTTATGATTAAAGCATAAATATGTTGATAAAGAAGACCCCATTTGCTTCTAGGAAACACTTTTTCCATTATAGTCTTTTCCCAAAACTCATCAATTCCCTGATTTGATCACTTAGTGTCAAGCTAGGTATGGTCCTGTGCAAAGAACAGTGATGACTCAAGATGGAAAAATCCTAATCACCATTACTGCTCAAGGCATACACCAAATGCTAATGATACGTCCATCTGACTCCCTCAGCCATTTCTCACCAATAGTTCTCATAGACCTTTACAATGAACTTACCTTCCCATAGACAACCCTTATGTTTGAACTTTTTCTACCAGAAAATGTTGAATTACCTAAGAGAAATCCACCATATTCATCTTCTATGTTCCCTGAAGCCACTAGAAATATCATCTCCCTACTATCATACCTCCTGGGCTATGAAAATGACCAATATGTTGATGAATCCACCCTTGGATTCTTCTCCATTTTCAGCAAAGAATATCAACCTTCTTTCATGTATAGTTATAGCCAATTTCTAGCTCATAATATACATGAACAATTCATGAATTTTACCACACATAGAGTTTAATTCAGATAAAACTCAGTCATAATCCATTTAATTTTGTTTCAACACGTAGATTTATTACCCATCCAGTTTAACAGGAAAGATGAGCAGCTATTGAATCAATCAGTGATTCACTCAAAAGAGTTAGTAAAAGTAGGATCATCCAAGTTTACATTTTCGGAGTTCATAAATTCTTTTGTACATCCAATTCTTCAATTGCTAAATAGCTAGCGAGAGCCTAGAATTGGAGAATAGATCAAGAAGACATTGCACCTATAAGAACAGACCAAGACTCATGACAGGTATGTGTACCAGAATTACACTGAGATTAGGATATATGGCAGTGAGTTGGCTCCATGCAAATTGCCTAAGTATGTTCCAATGAGGATATTCTCACTGGAATACATCAAGAAAATGATAAATATGGATGAAGTCCATTTTGTCTCAAGCAAAAGGAATTCAGAGTTCAAACTCAAAGCCAAACTAGGGACATTCATTTGGCACACAAATTATTAAAGAGCATGAAGCTCTAACCAAGCTTCACTTGGTCTTATGATCCATTTGGGATTATTTTAGCCTTAAGAGTTCAATTAAAGGCAACACCTGACAACAATACTCCCAAGCTAGAATTGGAGAAGTTAATGAACCAGGAGTAGTGGTCTGAAGGAACTCTCACAAAAGCAGATGAACAAGTTATATCCACTCCATAGGTAAAGACTCCAGATACTCAGAGTACTCAACACAAAAGAGCCAGAGAGGAAACTCAGTCAGCTTCAGAATCAGTTAAAATTTACTCTATACTACAAAATAAGTTGAACACCGAATTATCCATATCGTCATGGAGCAAGCCACTAGAAATAATTGATCTTTGAGAATAGGAAGATTTTTCAACAACAGGGACCATTGATCCCAAACCCCCTTCTGCTTCTTCAACTCCTTCTTCAACTGAAACTATGGAGATTATTCAGTCAACTAAGATGAGCTCAATAGAATATACTAATATCTTCTCAACATTTTTGGAAATCAAGCAAAAGAATGAAAACCTTAAATCACAAGTGTATAACTAGTCAGTTTTGGAAACAGATATCCACTTCTCAACACAAGCTTCTCTCTATCTTTTAGAGAGAAAGAGGAAAGATGCAAATGGCATTTTTGCAAGCTCAAATTCCATTTCCGAAATCCACAGTAGACTATAATAAGACCATCTTCTCATTTTATGTAAATGAGATACATCCTATTGATCAAATGGATTTGCATAGGAAATCAGGTGAGATGTTATTTTCAACAATGACTACAACTGCCATGTCTCTTTCCAAGCTCAGAACTGCTTTGTCAAATGTGCAGTCACAACTTAAGATTGAAAAAATGTCATCCTTATCTAAAGATAACAAATTAAAGTCTCTAGAAGATATTATTATCATAATTAGATATTATCCCTAGGAATGTAAAGCAATTGAAGAAATACTCTAGAAGAAGAATGTATAGATTAGAGCCTTGAAGAAATAGTTGAAACTTCCTTCAATTAAGCATCCACAAACCAAAGAGATGGCAGAAAATGAACAACACAAGGAGGAGATGTTGAAGCTCATTATTGAGAAAGACATACAAATCAATAAAATGGAAGCGAAAATGGAACAACTCCTCAAGGAAAAAGAGGCAGCAAAACTTGTTGTGACCTCATTGATAGCAATTCCCATAACAGGTATAGATCTAAGCTCAGTTCCTACTGACATTGTTTCATCTTCAGCCACAACTGAAACAACAAGGCTATCATAGGAGCTACAAGCATAGAAACAACAAAATGAAAAGTTACTCCAGAAGTTCCAAACCCTGGAGTCACGGAAGGTAAAGAATGATACCTTGTATGTAGAGGAAATACAAAAGTCACACAAGTTAGAGCTCAAGGATAAACAATTAGAGAGTAATACTCTAATGGCAGACACTTTGGCCCAAGCCAAAGAATACATCTGGTTAGATATCAACCACTCCATAACAAAAGTATGGCCATCCATACAAATCATTTTTGAGTAGTAAGAATTGATTACTAGGTGCAAGGTAGGGATAGAGAATCAAGAGGCAGCATTGGGCACAAAACCCAAAGAAGCAGTAGGGATGATCAAAGTAATGAACTCTAACACTAGTCAACAGTTACAAGAGATAAATATTCCAGATACGACAGCTACTAGTTTGGAGATTAAGAAATTCCTAATGAAGAGGAATCTGTTAACTCAGCTCAAAACAAATTGTGAAGCTTTGAACACTGCAGTCATAAGGTTTCATTGTAAATTCAATATGTTGCATAAAGAAGGTTTACGAGAGATAGTGTCATCAAACGATAAGCTAGTAAAATTGGAGGATTACTGTGACAGACTATATACTATTGCAATAGACACCGGTCAATTTATAGGGATAAAAAGACAGATTACTGGCAAATAGTTTTTGGAAGCTTTGAGCCCTATTGTGACAATCAAATATGAAATTGGCCATCCTTTTCTCACCAAACCCAATTTTGAAAGATACACCGAGGTTGATGAGATATTTAGAAGAATGGTAGATCTGGATATACCAAGTGAGAAGAGGTGGGATCAATTGTGTGAGACAATTGATTAACTTTCCATTCCAACAAGAAGATAACACAACATATTTTGAAGGAACAATCATCAATAACTTCCTATCTAATAAGGACACATCATTCAACAGTTTTCCTTTCCTACTTTCTTTCAGACTTTTTTTGTAATCAGTTTAGGATATTTCATTTACTATCCAGACTAGTATAAATAACTCTCTTCTATAAGTTATTAAAGTGTGGTACCTTTCCATAAGAAATTTTGTAAAGCATTGATTTACAAGCTTTTTCTAGGTCACTGATAATAAAGAAAGGGATTCTAAATTTGGTATCATACAGTCTCGTTTTCTTTTGTAAGTCTTTCATGTGTTTCATTCATTCTGTTAATTTTGCATATGTTTAAGTTTTATAGAGATATCAAGTGAGAATAAATGTGTTATAGTTATTCTTAAAATTCCTTCTGAAGTTATTATCATAAAGAGATTGAGATATTGGACTATCTATCTGAAAGGATCCCTCTAAATCACAAAATTGTCACTATCTTGTATAATTTTAAGAATATTTCGTTTAATTTTTGAACATTGGTCAAACATTTTCCCACTTATGATGATTTATCTTTCTATCTGAAATTTGAAGTTGTTGGACACCTAATCCTCAATGGGTTAGTGTGGAAGCTAAATAGACAAAGTAGTCCAAGAGACCTTGGGATGTGAAACCCAATGGTCACATGTTGTACTATAAATGTAAATCATTTTTTAATAAAAATTGGACTCTCATGATTTATCATTCAGATTATTCTTACTCCCATGTGTGTTTAACATGGTACCAGAGCTGGTTCGTTCATAACCTTCTCAATATTGTGTAAGCCACTTGTTTTTGCGGCCTGTGTAAACCAACGATGTCTTAATGAAGCTTGTAGGTTTGTTATCATTTGTTAGGATAAATTCATATTGCTCATTGAGATTGAAGTCTGAGATCTTTTCCTCTGTAACTTTTCTAGCATTATGTGTCATTTACTGTTATGCAATCATTCTCCTTTGGAACATATAGCTCGGAATTCAAATGCTACCTCTTTTGAAATGTATACCTCGACTTTGATGATCTGCACATCTAGCCTAAATTATCACCATCTGTACCACGCTTATGTCTCTACCGGTTCACTCTACTATTCTTAGCCGTCAGTTATGACATTTAGAACTAATTGTTCTCTCTGAACGGGTCAGAAACGGTTCACAACTCGGAAACATCCTCTCTACATTCATATAACTGTCGGTTCTGTGATTCTGAGTGTAACGCACATTCCAGCTATTTGAAAATAGAGGCCTGAGTATTTTTAAAACCTGTCAACTCTGCAGAACCTGCTTGCCATTAATTTCTCTGTTGATCTGGTCAGTTATAGACATAACATTTTTCACTGGACTGTTCCCTTCTGCTACACTGCTCCTGTAGCTACTCCACCTACATGTAACCGCCATTTTTATGCACTGCTCCATTCTTCTCCAGTCATCGAATATGATTAATTCATTCTCATTCTGTGCATTGTAACGCCTAGTCTCTGCACTGTTTTCAGTCTTAAAAAAAAAAAAATACCCTGCCTAGTTAACACTTCACAAAACTTTGCTCTTGGCATTTACTCAACGTGTACAGCTCCACGCCATGAACGAATCACTACAGATACATTTTCAGATTCCACTGGTCTTCGACAGAGTAATGAAAATTTGAATGTAATTGCTAGAAACGGGTCCTACGGGAATTCGAGGGGCCATTCAGAGTACCCTGATTTGCAGATTCCACTGGTCTTCGACAGAGTATTGAAAATTTGAATGTAATTGCTAGAAATGGGTCCTACGAGAATTCGAGGGGCCATTTAGAGTACCCTTCAGAAGAGTTTGGAGCTTCCTCTGAGAAATCAAAAGATGTATGGCAACAACCTTTGGTAAGACCAGACAGGCTGCACCGGAGGAGCCAAGAGGGACATCAATACGATCTGATAGAGATGTGGGCAAATATGCTTGAAAAAAAACTTGATGGTGTTAATGACATAGTGTTCTATATAATGGTTTAAAGTGTCTTGCCTTCCAACCTGGCTGCTTCGCAAGCATCGTCGGATCCTTCTTTTTCGCTGAAGAAAAGTTGATGAGGTAGCCGAGAAAATTCTTTTAAATATGGTGGCTCCCGTTTATGCTAGATTTTCCAAAGCGAAAGGAGTTGAATAGGCAGCCCGGGAAACCTCCTTTTAAGTATTTGGTGGCCTCTCTCGTTCATGCTTCATCTTCTTATCAGGCGGATTTCGGGTGTAGTTGTGGGAGGCATTCACCGCATCCTTGGTTAAGTACCCACGCAACCTGTAACCCTCTGTTCAATGCCGTAATTGAAATTTGGATTAAATTTGGGTATAGTGATGCCACAACCTGCGAGAACCAGTGCTATCATTTCTCATCGTATACTGAAGGCTACTCTTATGCGTGTTTAAATACCACTTCACTCGGCGTCCATATGTCCCTCGCCACTGGCTTCTTCCGCTCCAGCATTTGGCACCTCTTCGACACCAGCTTTTGGCGCAACTTCGACACCCGCATTTGGTTCTATGACGTCTAGTCCATTTGGTGGAACATCTGCATTTGAACAAAAGCTTGCATTTGGAGGATTTGGATCACCAAGTTCCGCTCAATCAAGTCCTTTTGGAAGCACTTTTGGACAAACGTAGCTAGCTTTTAGGAGTCAACTTTGTGGTGCAAGCAGTCAACCTGCTTTTGGTTCAACTCGCACATCTGCATTTGGATCTACTTCAACACGTGTAGTTGGATCTACTTCAATGCATACATTTGGGTCAACAACTACACTTGCCTTTGGGGCTTCCAGTACTCTAGTTTTTGGGGCTTCCACTACTCCTTCCTTTGGTTTTAGGAGCACTATAGCTTTTGGTCAATCGACTCCAGTGTTTGGTGCTGCATCTACTCCAGCATTTGGGAGCAGCACAACGTTTGGAAGCACTCCATCTCTTTTTGGTCAAAGTTCAGCTTTTGGAGCTCAATCAAGGGTATTGCCTTTTCAATAACCATTTCCTTAGTTGAATCATTTTATGCTTATCGACTTTCCATGCGTCTCAAACAATTGGAGGGTTGAGTGACAAGAGTAATTGATAGTGATATTGTTTGGAGTCTTTATTGTTTTTATTGATATTGAGATCCTCGCAAAGGAGAGCTAGAATTCTTTTAAAGGTTTTGAAAGCTCTACAAGGAGCATATTTGGGAAAAGATATTTGTTGGACAAGAAAGTCATTTCACAAAAGGGAGTAAAATTTTGTTGAAGAAAAATGGTTCCAATTGATGAAATATTAGAATTACTGGACAATCTAATACTCTCTACTATAGATAATACAGTCAAAATCAACAAAGATTTTCTCACCAATATTCATGGTTGTTTACAAGATGTACATGAAAAGATTGATTTTTTATAGCTTGAATCTCAATTCTAGCAAGAAGAATTACAGCAGTGGAGTCATCATTCTGAACCTGTTTCTGTTCAAAAAATTGAAACAGACTCCCATAAACAGCAAGACATTAACGTTGCAAATTCAGTGCCTAATACAACAACAGATTTGCATGCAGATGTAGAAACTTAGTCTGCACTTCCCAAGCCCATCATCAGACCTTGGGAACAACTTGTCCACAACAAGCACAGAACTGGTCTTGGATATGACAAGGACTTGTCCTTTCATATTCCAGACTCCTCAAAGACCATTCAGTTTCAGAGTGTTGGATTCATTCATGAAATTTCACATGCTCCTCATGACAGTTCAGCTTCAGCTGTTCTAGACTCTGCCCCTCTTCCACAACAACAACAACAACAAAAAACAACAGGTCGTGAAATGCCAACACTGTGACCGAGTTGGCCATTTGAAAGATCATTGTTTTGATCTTCATCCATGTAAGAACAGTCATAAAACCAGTCATTCTTCAAACATATGCTTCAAAAACAAACGTCCTGCAAGAACAAAGATTCATCTTGGATGGATTGCTTCTTGGCAATGGGCATCAACAGCCAAGAAGATATTCCAAACACATGTCAGAACTTTTTCCAGAGTATTGAACAGTCTTGGAGTTGAGTTTTCTCCATCTTCTCACCTTGTATCTGACAGGGGGGAAATGATGGTCATCTACAAGCTTCAAAGCCAAATCAAGCGAGCCTGAGCCACAACCTGCCACACCAGTTTCAGAGTTGTAGCTAGAGACAAAGATGCCTGTAAACATGCCTTCAGTTGGTAATCTGGGACACTTCATCTAGCAGAATATTTCAGCTTCTTGCTAGTTTCGGAAGAATTCCAGGAACAAAATTGAGAACACTTCCTCTAGCAGAAGACTCCAGCTTCTTGTCAGTTTTGGAAGAGTTCCAGGAATTGCAATAAGCATTCCAGAGTTGTTGGTCATCCTTAAACCATCACAGATTGAGACTTCCCTTTTCAGGTTGAAGTTCTCCTTTTTATGCGGGGTGAGACCCCCCTTTATTGGTTGAAGGTTTCCCTCTTCAAAACAATAGGAGCACTTCCTCTAGTAGAAGACTTCAGCTTCTTGCCAGTTTTGGAAGAGTTCCGGGAACTGCACTAAGCGTTCCAGTGTTGGTGGTCATCCTTAAACCACCACCCTTTATACCAACATTTCTTAGAGCACATTCAGCCTAGTGTTGCCATGCATTTTTTGCACATTTTGTATTATAGCTCTCTTCTTGGACTCATACATAACCCTTCAGATTAAGGGGGGGAATGTTGGACACATAATCGTCAATGGGTTCGTGTGGAAGCTGAATAGACAAAGTAGTCCAAGAGACATTGGGATGTGAAACCCAATGGTCACATGTTGTACTATAAATGTAAATCATTTGTTAATAAAAATTGGACTCTCATGATTTATCACTCAGATTATTCTTGCTCCCACGTGTGTTTAACAAAAGTAATCATATCTTCTTACTGTTCTTTCTACACACTTTATAAATTCAAATCACTGTGTCAAGTTAAATAGCAGCCCTGTGGTTATTTATTAGTACTATCTAAAAGAGTTTAATACATCATTCTTACAATTTCTTTTATGTATTAAGCCTCCATAAAAACCAAAACCAAAACCCCAAAACATATATCTTAGATGCTCTAGCATGCTCAATTGACCATTATCATCTCAGAGGTACAACATCAATCTGGCACCGTTGCCGGGGACTCGAATTTGATTAGTTTTCCCAGGACAACGATATAAATCGTATTCCTTTAAAGGTGACTAAAGGTCTAGATAGGTAAAATTTCTTCACCTAGAGACTCCACTGTGCCAAACTAGCACCTTTTAAGCACTCTAGATCCCATTCTTAATCTAACACAGTTAGTCCTCTGTCAAATCCAAAAAGACTTTTGAAAAGGGCCAATTCCAAAAGAAGACTTCAACCATCTTCTCTTCTTCAGCTCTATAGTCTGAAGATATATTATCATCAAATCCCTTTAGCAACATTCCGTCCAATCGAGATTGCACATAATTAGCACCTAAGGTTTTTGAACTTTTAATAGGGGAGTTGATTTTAAATCAGTTTTCCTTATTCACTCACTTGAAACATGTCAAGAACCCCCAATACCATTTGGATCACCTAAATATGAGTCTGAGTTGGGTGTTTATTTACTTGAATACAAACCTACAGATTTCATATCCCCCACTACTTATTCATTCCCTTCTACTTCTGACCAACCTGAAGGGACCTTCTCTATATACTCAAATCCACTCTTTGAAACAAAAGAGGATATTCAGTCATAGGTTGAGAAGTTAGTTATTAAGATTCCCTTAAAGTCATATAGGAGATTTCCTCCTTCTTCATCTCCTCCTTCTTCACCTCCACACAGATATACACCTTCCTTATCACCATCTTCCTCTTTTTCTTCTTCATCATCTACACAAACATCTCATACACCATCTTCTACTACGACACTCCAACCTATTGTACAAGCTAGATATGTAGCTTTAGCTTTACCTCAAAACCTCGATGCATTCCCTCCTGGATATTTAAAACACCTTCCTAGGTATAATGGAGAAACGCGTTCCTCAACTGAGGACCATCTTCAAGCATTTCTAGATTTTGCAAATAATATGAACATAGAATAAGAAAACGTTTATATGAGGTTGTTTTTCCAACCTCTTGAGGGAAATGTGAGAACATGGTTTAGGCAGTTACCTACAAATTCCAATAGGTCTTGGGAGGAGTTAACAAATATATTCAAAAACCAATGGGGTGTGAAGAAAGATTCTCTTTACTTTTTAATTGAGTTTGAAGAACTAATACGAGCTTTAGAGAACCTGTAGTTGATTTTATCAAAAGTTTCAACAAAATTTACCATAAGATGCCCCCTGATTGCAAACCCCTTGTAGCAGTAGCCAAATCTAAGTTTTCAAAAGCCTTTGAAGATGATTTTGTTGTAATGTTAAGAGAAAGAACTTCTAGGACTCTTGAAGACACACAAAATAATTGTATAGAGGTGGAAGCAAATAAGGCTACCTTAGCCACTTTAAAAGTGAAAGAAGAAAAGGCCCAAAGAAAGCTTAAATCTAGTCAAGAGGCATCTACTTCTTCAAAAACTAAAATTCAAGATCCCAAAATTGATGAAATCACTTCACTTCTTAGAAATCTTTCCAATAGAATTTCCAAGATTGAAACTCAACCTAGAATAGTTCAACAGATGGTCACTCGACCTCAAAATCAGAATCAAGGTCAATATAAAAGAACTCCACAATTACAAATTCTTCAAAGTCCTGGTAATTATTAGTAGGTTCCAACTTTTTTGTTGATAGATAATCAACAACCTGATCACAATGCCATGACGATCACTAAAGACATTAACTATATGGATACCTCTTCTGGTTAAACCACTATTGTTCCTCTTTCACAAAATAAACAAGTTCAAGAAGATCAAGAATCCTCACGGGTTTCTAAATACCATACCTTCTCTGAATTTCTAATTGTCGAGTTAAACAAAAGATATGATCTTAGTCCTAGACCTAGTCCTAGAAGACCTCCTAAGGAACCTCCAACAATTTAACCTCATACCAAAGTTGTTGAAACTCAAACAACTACTATTCGATCATTAAAAGACCCAAATGATACAACTCAAATTGATAAAACTATCTTAACTACATTTAATGTTGAAAAGGAGTTAGAAAGAGTCAAGATCCCTATACCACTTTCAGAACTTTCAAAAAACCCTGGATATAAAAATCAAGTTTCCAAATGGATACAAAATACCTCTGTTGATCCTGAAAGTGATGTTATTATCCTTCAAGATGAAAAACTAGCAGTTGTCTTTCGTCCTAGCTCAGACACGATAGATGAAATAGTACCCCCTTTCTATTTGACACTAAAAACAAATGACTCCATGTTATACCACTGTATGCTTGATTCTAGAGCATCACATAATCTCATGCCAAAAACCATCATGGACCATTTAAATCTTGACATAACTAGATCCTATCATGATTTGTACACCTTTGATTCAAAGAGGGTACATTGCCTAGGATTGATTAAGGATTTAGTAGTCACTCTTGCCCAAATCCTAGTGTTGGAGAGGTAAATCCCCTCTACGGATAGAGGCGATCCCTACTAGCCCAGAACGGGTCTAGCAATAATCAAACAATGCTACCACGCAAATTCCTAATTGCAAATGAAAGGTAGGGGATGAATACCTACTTGGATTCCAATGCTTTTGTTCGTAGAAGAGACATCGCCCACGCTCCTTTGCCTTGGCCAGTCACAGTCCTCCACTATCCTCGTGAATGGACACCTGCACACAAAGAGAACAACACAAACACAATCGTGAAATCTAATAAATGCAATTATACATCAGTCAGGAAGGATATAACTCAACATTAACCATTACAACAATGAGAGTGGAACCATAATGATAGTCATCTATTATTAATAATCAACAAAGGAGAATACAACCAGCGTCCTGACGTCAAGTCCTCCTTTGGCTGCGATTGCTCAACTACACAAGTCTTGCAAAGCTGGAGGGGATGAGGGACAAGCCTCTCTCTTTGGTGACAAGATCTCCTTACTTAGGTTAAGCCTTATGGACACAAAGAAGGCTCTTGCAACTCTAATCTCATGATATCTTCCTTTCAGCACCAGTATCATTACCACTATTACTACTAGCTTGCTCAAGGCATGGAGACAAGCTTTTATAGATGAAAGAGGAAGGGATAAGATCAATCACAACAATCATGGATTTGGCTTCATCACTTGGAAACTTCCATGGAAGGGTGGAAAACTACTTCCCATTCAAGGAGATTCGAAGCCAAACCATCCTCACTTAACATAGATTCAGTTGGTGAATGAGTTGGAGAGAACTTTCGAAGGTTGATTGGTTAAAAACTTTTCCCAAATAGGTTGGCGCGATTGCAACTCTGGGACAGAGCACTAATAGTGCGCCCCTTTTAGGATTTTCCCCATTGGTGCGGGAAGAACACAGTGGCCCCACGCTAATGTAAAAAGGGCTATTTTTATGGGCAAGCTGCAGGAGATGTCTTCAGGGCATGTGAAGCTCATGTTCAGAGGGGAATGATGCAAGTGGTTTCAAGTCTTGTCACTTCTCACAAGTCCCGGAATGTGTCCTCCAAGGTGCAGGAGAGGGGTAACAGGGACGATGACAAACGGTGACAAATTAATGTGTAACAGATGCCCCCTAAAGCATGAGGCCTGAGAGAGAGAGGGGTGAAATGATTTACAAGAACATGTGTGACTGAAAACACGGCCGTCGGAGAACCTGCGAAAAGAAGTACAACTGATATCTCAAGTACATGATATAGGTGGTATGGGCGCAACCATCCGTAACAGAGTATATAAAAAATGGATCCCAGGCATGGACGCAGCCATCCAATGAGGATCAATGAATGGACTCATGTATGGTCGCAGCCATCCACAAAATGCAACCCAGATTTCAATATGCACAATCCGGGGTCTTGCGCTCCAACTCGTCCCGAACACAGTACAAGTTCAAGCATGTGAATACAGGAGTCGGAGTCGAACATACATGAACATCGTCTGATTACCAGTCAATGATGAAAACTGTTAACAAATGCGAGAGGTGCCACCAATAATGACGATGGTCCTCAAGGTACTATAGGTACAATCCACGGCGTGTGAATCAATGAGCCGGTGTCGAACACCCGTAGAATCATCCGATCGGAGGCCAATGATGAAAACCTCGCGTCGAACACGAAGAAACTGCCATTGAGGCATGCAGGCTCCAAGGTACCTGAAGGGAGTCTCTAGGTCACCTTCCTGGATAATGAGCTGAAGTCGACAGGAAGTGATCTTGATCGAAGGTGGGCCATAATGTTTCCCACATCATCGACACGAGACAGAGAGAGACAATATGTTTTGTGTGAGATATCGGAGGGAGGTTGAGTATTCTTGCAGAGGTCAACTTCTCTTGAACATATCGGCGGCACAATGATGGATTTGGCAGTATTTGAGGTCAAATGATCAGGGGTCATGATGACGAGACGATGAGCATCTGAATGGTCAAATTGGATAACCCAAACCCATGGAGGAAAATGTGAAGCGAGATGAGATGACCCCACCCAGACACGAATGCAAAAAGTGCCATGTTCAAGAGCGACATACTACCGACGACGACGATTATGATTCCTTTATTCCCCCACCATTTCTGGCGAGTACCCCGATTATTTTTGGATGGCAAGCTTGACGGGGATAGCATATGCTTGAATGGTGTCATTGCGACAAAATCTGATGCCATTAAAGTTTTAACGAGTCTGACAAAGGAAAAACTCGGCGCCTTTTCATGTTTAGAGAGTCTGAAAAGACTGCGAAAAGGAAACTCTAGGGGTGTCCTTTTTCGTAAAGTTGTGTCTCTCAAGCCCGAAAAAGTATAAAACAATGCTCGAAAGAACCGCCCGGCCATTACGACTGAGGAGTACTTTTCGTGAGTAGTGACATTGACCTGAAAAAGTAAAAAAGCAATCAAAACCACGTCGCTTCGTGACCATTAACGAACCGGAAACGACAAGGGTTTGACAATCTTTTCGTTTTTAAACGGTCGGAAAAGGGGTTTAAAGACGACCGCCTCTCATTTACGTTTAGCGAGTCGAGAGGAATAACTCGACAATCTTTACATCTTTAAACGATCAGAAAAGAGCTGAAAGAATACCTCCATTTTTATTCCCTTTAGTGAGTCAAAAAGGAAAAAATACTCAGCGATCTTTTCATATTTTACGAGTTAGAAAAGAGCTTAAAGGTGACTCGGGTATGCGTTCATTTTTACACAAGCTTGAACCATGGAGAACTCTGCTTGGATTCGGTTTCATGTTTACACAAGCTTGAAACGAAAAACTATGCTTGTTATAAGTTCGCATGCCCCCAGCATAATGACGCAAAACGAGGTACATGGCCCCCAAGCTTCATTGCATTCAAAGAAGTGGATGGAATGAAGGTTCACTTTCGAGATCTTGGAAAGACTCGACTTGTATTTTATGAGATCTTAATCAAAAGACTCGACTTGGAAAGGGGGTTGTTTCATTTTTTAATGAGGTTGACACAGCAAAAGAACTATCCTCATAACCCTTGTTTCATTTTTTAACGAGCTTGACACAAGATCAGGAACTATGCTCAGTACACCTAATTTCATTTTTTAAGGAGCTTGACACAGGAAAGCGAGCTATGCTCCACCCAAACTTCATCATAATGAATAGGAAGTTGGGGCTTCCAAGAGTGGCTCTCCCGGTGGGAGGTCAACATCTCGTAAGTCAAGACCCAATGCCCCCAGGACACTATGCACAACGGCGGCATTGCTGGATACAGGTATGGGATAGGTGGCCACATAGTTGATTTGTGGGGGGGCATATACAACTAGTGGATAAAAACTAGGAGGGGATGACAACTGTGCAGGAGGCATCGGGGGACTAACGAATGACAATTGATCGATAGTCACCATTCTTCCATCGTGTGGAAAGAAAACCACACGGAAAAGTGAAGAGACAAGGGCCCCCATAGCATAGACATAGTCGTGACCAAGGAGAAGACTGAAATCTAAAACACCTTGGGTAACCAACACGTCGATATAGATGGTTTTACCTCCCAAAGTAATAGGGAACTTCGGGAGGACTCCTAGAGATGGACAAGCTCCTCCGTCGAAAGCCAACAGATTCTGCGTGACCAGCCCGAGCTGCGGGGAACCTAAAGCTTGCCAAGTAGTGTACGGCATAAGACTGACCGATGCACCTTCATCCAGAACAGTGCCAGGTACTGCCTTATCATAGGCAAGTACCGTAATCTGGAAAGGCACATGGGATGGAAGGCAGAAAGCGGTCATGTGACTCCAATCAAAGGAGATGGCCAAACTACTTGGTGGGGGGATCGTATGATCGCCCCCATGCTCCATAGGAACCGAAGAGGGACTTTCAGGAGCAGCTGGGATAGGAGAGTCATTTCCGGACTCAGGGGAATCTGAGGAGACGAGAAGAACATGGGAATTACTTTTTAATCCATGCCTATTCTGATGACGGATGTATGTATATGCAGATGTTGGCCCAGAGCGACCAGTCGGCTTGTCTCCCATAGCGCGAAGGGGCCAACCCGTAGCTGACCCTCAGGCAGGGGGTACTATGGGGGAAGAGCTGATACAGAATCTCGAGGGACTCACCCAAGGGATTCCGGGTTATTCCAGATTGGCGGACGTGTCTTTTGCATGTCAGAGGCACACAGTGGGGGTTCCGACTCGCGTTCATCGCCTGTTGAGACGATTGGTGCGTGCAGTGACGTGCTATCATGAGCACCACCGCGATTAGACTCCTAGGCTTTACTTTCTACATATTTTGAGAGATATGTGTCTCAGATGTATGGAGAACACAAACTCTATCTAGACATGTACACTTATCTTTTCAGCGACTAGTCCCAACTGATAAGGTAGCATGACCGTGAGATTCAGAGGGCGATGAAGGGAGGGCCGGATCGTGGGACCATACTTCTAAGACCTTGGGAATGCTAGGACAATCGCGAAGAAGGTGGTCATCCTTGAAAAATCTGCAAGGAAACTTGACCTTCCGCGGAGGAGCAGAAGGTGGCCCGACTTCAGGTGTACTCGAGGGGGTAGTTGCGATTTTAGCCTCTCCTTTGAGAGCCTTCTTCTTCTTCATCTTCTTCTTCTTCTTCTTAGCCACCTGGTTACTCGAATTGAGACTTTCACCAGGCGAAGTAGAAGATGAGGACGTAGAAGTGGGCGGAGAAGGGGAGAGGTCCACCTTAGAATCAACATGAGGTTGTTCAGGTGGAGGGACTGATTGATCAGTAGGTGAGACGGCAGGGACCAGAGAGGTTGAGAACAACAAAACAGGCAACCCAACGGTTAACCCTAGGAGGGACAACGTTGCCATGTAAGGAGAACCAACATTTCCGAGAGGAGGGAAATGACCAGGATTCCCGTCAGGGGGGGAACTTGGGTTGGTGAACCCCGAGAAAGTTGCAATCAAGAACGAAAAAGAAACCTACTCAAGCTAACGTGAACAAGACCTAACCGGGTAAATGTGAACGCGACCGAATAAATTTTAATACAAAGGAACTGAACTTGACCTTTTCATGATTTAAGAGTCAAGAAAAGGACAAAAAGGTGACTCTAGTCACCTTCGAATGTTTTGTGAGCCCGAAGTGACAAACTGCTCAAGTGAGCCTTTTCTTTTAAGGAGTCGGAAAAGGATCAAAAGTGACTACTCTGGAGAAACTAGGCAGAGGGTTTACCAGACAATCCGTAAAACTGCTTATACACCTTGGCAATCATATGAAAACCAAGGACTTTCCGTACTGCAGTCAACCTTCCCGAATGTTGTGTTCGGTGCATTATGTGCTGTAAGGCGGCAGACACAACTTCCTATGGATCAAGGATGATAACCTAGTGGAGTCTTCCCATATATACGCGACGGTACTTGGGAGCACAAGTCCGTACTAGACCACAGTTGAAACACACAAGGAGGAATCACCCAACCGTAATGTGAAACAATAGTGACTAGGTTTAAAGACGCCAGAGCACGTCTCTAGCCTAGACCTCTAGAATGTGAGCGTTAAGTTCCAATGCGTTGTTAAGTTTATTCAGTTCATTCTATGGTTGATCTTCAATTAAGTTTCGGTTTCAGGTCCTACCATATGTAATCTTTCACAATTGCCTAGATGCAAGCTATATGCCAAAGAATACCATTTCGTTCGATGAATACTAACTACGAGAGGGTTAAGAATTTTTAATCAAACAAAATGAGCACAATCAATCAAACAACCTAATGTAGCTAATGGAAAAAACTTTTTCTTTCAAGAATACCAATCAATGAAAAGTTCTATTTCCCATTAACTATTGAACGCAAAAGAGATTTGTTCGATTTCCTTTTCAAAGGCACAATGCACTAGAATGAATTTTGAGAGACAGTAACACTGAGTAAAAGAGATAAAATCACTCAATGAGAACACAATGAAATTCCCAAGACACCAAAACAGTTCTTCAAACCAAAAGAAAAACAAAGGCTTGTACGAGCTATGTGATCCAAGCTCAAACAAGGCTAAAATGAAATCCAAGCAAGGAAGAAGCAAGTCACTCGGAAATCAACCAAAAACACTTCAACAATCACTGAACAAGTGCAAAAAGCAATCACAAAGTTGACTGGACAATCAAGAAACTCAAGACTCCTATGCAAGGCTCGACACACATGGCCACTAGATGCCCTAGGGCTAGGGTGTGAAATCAGTAGAAAGAAGCAAACACCCGAAGGATGGAGGTTTGGAACCAGTCAGACAAGGATCAAACACACTCCAGCAATTGAAAAAGATGTGGTAAGGTACAAATCCAAGCTCAGAAGGCTGGCAAACAAGCGTACTGAAAAGTCTAACAGGCCTGGCGCGACTGTTAGGCTGTAACTCGTGCTATAAAGGGATTGCATGGGTTGTCAGTTAGCAACATGTGGCACTGGCGCGATTGTCAGAGGAAAAGCCGCGCTAATAAAGTTTGCCAAGTCACAAAGAAAAATAAGAGGCCCAAATCTTGGTTTACAGTATCTAGGCAGGCCAGGAAGCAAGAGGCAGCAAGAAATTCAATCCAGAAAGCTATCCAAGCAAGCAAACAAGAGAAAACCAAAGAGGCAAGGCAAACTTCAAATTGTTCAGTCCGTACACCAAACCGGAGATTGACTGAAGTGGCTTTGATCTATTTCACTAATGCAAAGCAATAGTGTTTTGAAGGCTATTTGGCCGTACTTCAGACTCCGTCTAAAGTTTACAAATCAAACAACAAGCTAAACTCCCCAGCAGAGTCGCCAAATTGTTGGAGAGGTAAATCCCCTCTACGGATAGAGGCGATCCCTACTAGCCCAGAACGGGTCTAGCAACAATCAAACAATGCTATCACGCAAGTTCCAAATTGCAAATGAAAGGTAGGTGATGAAGACCTACTTGAGATCCAACGCTTTAGTTTGTAGAAGAGACGTCGCCCACGTTCCTTTGCCTTGGCCGGTCACGATCCTCCACTATCCATGTGAATGGACACCTGCACACAAAGAGAACAACACAAACACAAACGTGAAATCTAATATATGCAATTATACATCAGTCAGGAAGGATATAATTCAACATCAACCATTACAAGTACAACGAGAATGGAACCATA